>JAODAL010008554.1:0-116814 GCA_025379985.1 Phyllomedusa bahiana | reverse complement strand
CCTGACAAAGCAAATTTGACTGGTTCCCTGGCTACTTTGGACAACAGTCCAGTCCTTTTCTCCTGAGCCCAGGTCAGACACTTCTGATGGTGTCTCTGGGTCATGGAGCTCTGAGCACAGTCCAGTTCTTTTCTCCTGAGCCCAGATCAGACGCTTCTGATGGTGTCTCTGGGTCAGGAAGCTCTGAGCGCAGTCCAGTCCTTGTTCTCCTGAGCCCAGGTAAGATGCTTCTGATGGTGTCTCTGGGTCATGGAGCTCTGAGCACAGTCCAGTCCTTGTTCTCCTGAGCCCAGGTAAGACGCTTCTGATGGTGTCTCTTGGTCATGGAGCTCTGAGCGCAGTCCAGTTCTTTTCTCCTGAGCCCAGGTAAGATGCTTCTGATGGTGTCTCTGGGCCATGGAGCTCTGAGCACAGTCCAGCCCTTGTTCTCCTGAGCCCAGGTAAGACTCTTCTGATGGTGTCTCTGGGTCAGGAAGCTCTGAGCGCAGTCCAGTCCTTGTTCTCCTGAGCCCAGGTCAGATGCTTCTGATGGTGTCTCTGGGTCTTGGAGCTCTGAGCACAGTCCAGTTTTTTTCTCCTGGGCCCAGGTAAGACACTTCTGATGGTTTCTCTGGGTCATGGAGCTCTGAGCACAGTCCAGTCCTTGTTATTCTGAGCCCAGGTCAGATGCTTCTGATGGTGTCTCTGGGTCATGGAGCTCTGAGCACAGTCCAGTTCTTTTCTCCTGAGCCCAGGTAAGACGCTTCTGATGGAGCCTCTGGGTCATGGAGCTTTGGGCACAGTCCAGTCCTTTTCTTCTGAGCCCAGGTCAGATGCTTCTGATGGGGTTTCTGGGTCATGGAGCTTTGGGCGCAGTCCAGCCCTTGTTGTCCTGAGCCCAGGTAAGACACTTCTGATGGAGTATCTGGGTCTTGGAGCTCTGAGCACAGTCCAGTTCTTTTCTCCTTATCCCAGGTCAGACGCTTCTGATGGAGTCTCTGGGTCATGGAGCTCTGAGCACAGTCCAGTCCTTTTCTCCAGTGACCAGGTCAGATGCTTCTGATGGGGTTTCTGGGTCATGATTGACACATGGTAAGTGAATAGCCTTTTCCTGACAATTCTTTCGAGGCTTTGCTCATTCCTGTTGCTTGTCCACCTTTTTCTACCACACTGTTTCCTTCCATACAACCTTCCATTAAACTGCTGTGATCCTGCAATGACCTGTTTCTTCCCCTCCTTGTGGACGGTGTCAGCGACTGTCTTCTGGACAACTGTCAGATCAGAATTCTTCCCCCATGATTATGTGGCTACTGAAGCAAACTTAAGTTTTTCTAAGCCTTTAACGGTCCCTTTCTGTGTAACTCCATGAGTGAACAATATTGACCTCTCACACTACTCTGATTTTCAGATACACTGAATTTTGGGTTTTCATTAGATGTAAACCAAAATAATCCACATTGAAATAAATAATTGCTTGAACTATATTGCTGTGTGTAATGAATCCATACAATAAATGGGTTTCTCTGTTTAACTGGAATTAGGGAAATAAATTACCTTTTTGACGAGATTCTAATTTCATGAGATGCAAAAGGTCTTTTTAACCAGGTGCTGACTGCCCACTGACTATATACATAGGTATAGTTTGCAAGGATATTTTAGAACGTCCTTGCAAGATTTGCAGCTGCATGGCAATTTTGACTGCTGGGTTTTGCAGAGAGAAGGCAAGGTTTGCCTTCCCAATCACTGCATACATGGTGCTCAGCGAGTGCTGTATATGTAGCTCGGCTGGAAGCCTTCAGACTTTCTGCTCCTATTTCTGGTGTTCTCTTGTTCTCTAGGGTCCGGTAATTACAGGAGCTGCTGGGTCATATTAAACCCAAATAAGCTCTGGAGTTCTGGGGGCTACAACTGGGGTTAATAGATCAACCACAGTTTAGGGAAAACCAGCAGAAAAAATGCTATGTTAAAATGCCCATAAAGGTCTATTTCTGACCTTTTTGGGGCACACTGTGTAAAAGATATATAAATAACTTAAAAAAAAAAAAAAAAAAAAAAAGCACCCCCCAAAAAAATTTGCTTTTATCCCTGCCCCCGAGGACCCTAAAACTATTCATCTATTTAAAAATGTCTGCAAAAGGAAAAGTGACAATTACAGAACTTATCTTAGCGTCATATTTATCAGGAAGGGAGGTAAATGGCCCGGACACCTAGTGGTAAAATGTATTCTTTTTTTTAGCAGATCTAACAGAACATGAGGTCACTGCCTACAGATAAAGGAAGTACAATTTTGCCTACAACATGCAACGCACTATACAAGATAGAATATTGCAGAATATATATGACCTCTCTTCCTACATGCAGTGTGATTGGTTTGAATGGACTTAAAAGCCTGTTTTTCGAGATGTTTGGCTAGCTGTCACCTCAACAATGTGAGATAATGCATTAAGTATATGCAGCGGAAACTACTTTCTGTCCATAATGTTTAGACAGAATTTGACATCGAACTTTGTACTTCTGATGATCGGATGTTGGATGTACGCAAATGGGTAATTATAAGATGTTTGGAAAAACTTTTTTCAAAAATAAACACTTTAAAAACCAAAAAGATAAAAGAATATATATATATATATATATATATATATATAAATATATATATATAATATAATATATATATATTTATATATATACCACACATACATATATTCAGGGATTTTAGCTACTACCAGCAGGAGCAAGTCTTTGTTTGTCTTCCTCTGTGTTAACTGGGTTTGTAAGTATAAAATGCTTGAAGAAAACATTTTTTTATTTTATGTAAATCATCAAACTTTGAAAGGATTAAATATTTTTTTAATATGTGTTTAAAAGCAAACAGAATAAAAAAAAAAACCTTGGTCTTCTTCCCAGATGCATTTATGGAGCAATTGCAAGTAAAAAAACATTTCCAGCCTGACTTGTTCCGTTTTGATCAAGTTTTGCACTTGGCCGGATTTCGGGTGTCTCCCTCATCATTTAATGTGGTCATCCCTGCAAACTTGGAGGTTCCGTCTTCTACAGGTCACCCACTGACCTATGACTGTTGCCACCTGTAGACACCACACAAGCTCAGGCTTCAGCAGGGATCTTCAAGAGGGCGGCAGGGATTCGTCTATCAGCATTGGTAAGTGACCTTTGAGGGTTGGTCGGGCGTCTTCCATGACACGTCACAGGAAGTTTAAGAACAAATACACGGAGCATTTCCAGTCTAAATCTGTTGTATCTTCTCTACTCCAAACCCAAATGCACAGCACAGCTCCAGAGCCCGCCGCCGGCCAGCAACCGTATATGCAGAGCAAGAGGCGTCACCGTCTTCACTGCCAAGGTTAGAACGACAGCCCAGAGTTTTCATGGTTTATTCTAAAGTCGGGCTGTATGTTCAGCATAGAACACACCTGAGGTAAAAAAAAAAAAGAAGTTGTGTTACAGTGAAGAATATTTAATGTTTTTTTCCTGTACCATAAGTAAAATAAAAAAATCTTTGTCGCATAGTTTCATTCGCTGCTCTCCCCCTTCCCTGTCTGCGTCTCCTGCTTCCCCTCTGTTTGTGCAGGAGCATATGATTTCATACGTTTCAGCCACTGCTGTGACCTTAGAACAGAGGACGTGACTCGTCACCGAAATCATGTGGCAGGGTTGTCACCTTCTCCATCTGAAAATATCAACCACAGGTGACATATTGGGGGGGCCTAAATTTATGCACAGACTAATCCCCATCTCCTATTTCATTGATTAGCGCGAAGGTAAATAATGATTATTACCAAATACATTGCTGTTCTGATTTTGCTTCCTTTCAGAGTTAGAGTAGTTCTTATCTCCTGCTTGTGAACACAAGTTTCCCTAGGTGACTAACAGGCTGTAGCAGCAGTAGTCGGGATGGTGTCACTTCCTGCTGTGTCTTATCAGCATCACAAGAGCTTGTTTATATTACTTGCTGACAAACTTTAACCCTTTAGTGCTCTGCAACCTTGTGCACTAATCATTACTTATGTCCCTCTAACAGGCTCTGCTTTGGATAGCCATGCTGAAATGCCAATCACTGCTGAAGACCCGCCCACCGCCTGCACAGGAAGTGGAAGCCTGAAGCTGGTTGTGAATCTGCGAAACAGCATGGTGAGACAACGCCTTTAAAGGGGTTCTCCACTAGCAAATGGGCCCCTGAAAGTTACAGAACAGAATGGAGAGCTGCTCACACTTTCACACAACTCTCCATTCTGTTCTATGGGAGTTTGGTAGTACAACTGAACACAGCGCTCACCTTCACTCCCATAGAACAGAATGGAGAGTTGTGTGCAAGTGTGAGCAGCTCTCCATTCTGAGTCGAAACGTTCGGGAGCCCGTTCCCGAGATATGCCATCAAAGTGTGATAGCTGCTGGTTTCACCTCTGGGACCTGCACCTATCAAGGCTTTCATGGCATATCCTAGTGATATGTCATCAAAGTCTCTGGTGGGATGCCCGGATAAAGCTAGAAACTCTGCAATTGGCAAAGGACGAGGGAGGGTTGGCAATTCCTAATCCAGCAGTTTACTTCTTGGCAGCACAACTGCAATATATGAGAGATTGGGATGGGGAGGGGGATAAGGATTTAAACTTGAAACTATTACGCCACTATTTTAATTCTCCCAATCTTTATGGTAAACTGGAGGCAAAAACTTTTTTAGTGCACTCCAAAAAGTTTCCAACTTTATATCTGATGCATAAACTGTGGTGGAAATTACGGGTGGATTTTGGGCTTCAGGGCTGCACATCCTATACCGGGATTTGGAATACCCCCTGGTTGTCCGAACTTTTTGTGCTTCAGGGATTTGAGTCATGGGCATCTAGGCCTTCAATATGGCCTAGCCTTCAATATGTCTCTCAACTGCTTACAGATCAGGGGGTGCTTAAAAGTTTTCAGCAATTGCAAATGGAATTTGCCTTACCGCATACACAGCTATACAAATACTTACAGCTTAGGCACGCTTATAATGCAGAAAAATCAGACACAATTCAATATAATGCCAAGTTTACTCCGATAGATAGGGTCAAGAACATCAAAACAACGAAGGGACTGATATCCACTTTATATAAACTTTTATTGGCAAACTTTTTTTCTAGAAACCCAATAGGTTTAGGTGGTGGGGGGGAAGGAGATATTGGCCCTCTAGAGCCTAATATTTGGGAGGAGATACTGGAGAACCATACCATTGATTTCAGTGAGTGAACAGCATCGAATCTCTCAATTATTCTTAATACATCGAGTTTACAGAACTCCTCTATTTCTACATAAAATTGGAATTCGGGCCTCTCCTCTGTGTAATAGGTGTCATGTGCACCCGGCCTCTCTGATGCATATGTTCTGGCATTGCCCTAAACTAGAGCGATATTGGATTTTTATTGTCCAATTGATCCAGCGTATTTTTCAAATTACAGTGGAGATGAATCCGTTGGTTTGTATTTTGGGATATGTAGGAGACTTAACGGTTTCAGAGGCTGAGAAAATCGCAATATCTAGACTTTTATTTATGGCAAGGAAATTAATAGCGACAAAGTGGCTGGATGCAGAACCTCCGTCAGCACAGGAGTTTGTTAATAAAGTGAACTGGCTGATTGCTCTGGAGAGAGGGGTGTATTATAAGAGAGGAGCCAAACTTAAGTATAATAAAATATGGGCTAAATGGCTGGATACTTCTGGTCTTGCTGCACCGAACTTAGTTAGGCAGAGGGTGTTGGAAATCTCGGTGTAGAGGTTCCTGGGACTGTGTCTATGGCAGTTGTGTGGATGGAGGCCGTCCGACAGCCAGGTACAATTTTTATTGTGACAAGAACTGAATGTTATTAATATTGCATTGCTATGTGATTGTAATGGATATTTACTGCTCTGAATCTGGAGATGGATTTGGGAGGTGGGCTGGGTTGTGTTTTGGGGATAAAAGTTGAAATTTGGTCTTACAATGACATATACTGTACTCTGTTTGTACTACTTTATATCTGACCAATAAAAAGTTTATGGTTAAAAAAAAAAAAAAAAAAAAAAGAAGTCTATGGTGGGAACACCTTTAAATTGTAAAATAAAATATTTTTCAAGGAAGAATAGATCTTAAACCCTCAACACTGCGACATGGCACCAACCTGCTTCACTTTGCCCCGGATCGTAGAAAGCTCATCCTGCAGTTTATCATTCGTCGGGTCATCTGTGGGAAAGCTCTGAATCATTTTTATCAGGGAGTCGAGGGTCTTTATTTTTTTGCTAAAAGAAATAAAAAGAATTGTTAGTGATTGTCAGATCTCGGGTTACTGCAAAACATTAAAATAATAAAAAAAACAACAGGAAGCGCTTTCTAAAAGAGATTATAAATTCTCCTTTGCAATATTAAAGCCTTCAAAGCTTAAGAAAGACTCCACCTCTGGAAATTATACCTATCCCGGGAACGGGCTCCACCTCTGGGACCCACACCTATCCCGGGAATGGGCTCCACCTCTGGGACCCACACCTATCCCAGGAACGGGCTCCACCTCTGGGACCCACACCTATCCCGGGAACGGGCTCCACCTCTGGGACCCACACCTATCCCAGGAACGGGCTCCACCTCTGGGACCCACACCTATCCCGGGAATGGGCTCCACCTCTGGGACCCACACCTATCCCGGGAATGGCTCCACCTCTGGGACCCACACCTATCCCAGGAACGGGCTCCACCCTTGGGACATACCTATCCCGGGAACGGGCTCCACCTCTGGGACCCACACCTATCCCGGGAACGGGCTCCACCTCTGGGACCCACACCTATCCCGGGAACGGGCTCCACCTCTGGGACCCACACCTCTCCCGGGAACGGGCTCCACCTCTGGGACCCACACCTATCCCGGGAACGGGCTCCACCTCTAGGAACCACACCTATCCCGGGAACGGGCTCCACCTCTGGGACCCACACCTCTCCCGGGAACGGGCTCCACCTCTGGAGATCATACCTATCCCAGGAACGGGCTCCACCTCTGGGACCCACACCTATCCCAGGAACGGGTTCCACCTCTGGGACCCACACCATATCCCATGGAACGGCTACCACCCTTGGGACATACCTATCCCGGGAACGGGCTCACCCCTCTGGGACCCACACCTATCCCAGGAACGGGCTCCACCTCTGGGACCCACACCTATCCCAGGAACGGGCTCCACCTCTGGGACCCACACCTATCCCAGGAACGGGCTCCACCTCTGGGACCCACACCTAACCCGGAACGGGCTCCACCTCTGGGACCCCACACTATCCCAGGACCGCGCTCCACCTCGCGGATCCACACCTATCCCGGGAACGGGCTCCACCTCTGGGACCCACACCTATCCCGGGAACGGGCTCCACCTCTGGGACCCACACCTATCCCGGGAACGGGCTCCACCTCTGGGACCCACACCTATCCCGGGAACGGGCTCACCCCTCTGGGACCCACACCTATCCCGGGAACGGGCTCCACCTCTAGGATCCACACCTATCCCGGAAACGGGCTCACCCCTCTGGGACCCACACCTATCCCAGGAACAGACTCCACTCCTGGGACATACCTATCCCGGGAACGGGCTCCACCTCTGGGAACCACACCTATCCCAGGAACAGACTCCACCCTTGGGACATACCTATCCCGGGAACGGGCTCCACCTCTGGGACCCACACCTATCCCAGGAACGGGCTCCACCTCTGGGACCCACACCTATCCCGGGAACGGGCTCCACCTCTGGGACCCACACCTATCCCAGGAAAGGGCCCCCGAAAGTTACACTTCACAATAGAGATCCAGTCATGCTTGCACATAACTCCTCAATCTGTTCCATGGGAGTTCCCAGTACAGGTGAGCATAGTGTTCAGTTGTGCTCAGAACAACTCCCATAGAGTAGAATGAGGAGTCATGTGCAAGCGAGATTGGCTCTCTGTTCCAAGCCGAAACTTTCGGGAGCCCATTCCTGCGATATGCCATAAAGTCTCAGCTGGGACCCGCACCTTTCAGTCTCTAAGAGTGCCCCCTTATTCATATCCTGTGCTGCTGCTTTTTTATCTCAATTTTTGTTCATCTGCCACATGAAAATCTCTAAAAATGTATTTGCATAAAAAGAGGCAGAAAATTCATCCTTATTCTCCACCGGTTTGGTTTTCTTCCGGTCTTGAACCAAAAGGGACGTCACTGGTGCAGCTGCTGATTGGCTGATGTCACAGTTTAGAAGCGCTCTGAATGGTGCAGACAGACAATGACAAGTGACCGCTGCAGCCAATCAGCAGCTGCACCAGTAATGTCCCTTTTGGATCAAAATTGGAAGAAAAAAAAGACGGCGCAGCACTGGATCCTAGGTGACAGGGGAGTCTGAGGTGTTTTTTTTTTATTTCAATAGGGCAGCAGCAGTTTATCAAGACAATCCCTTTAATCTAGTATTGATGGGACCTGACAAGTGCCGGATTATCAGACGCTCATCTACAACGCTTACATTTTACTACTGACAGATTAAAGAAAATTCACTGTAAAATAGAAGATTTCGCACAGTTTTGTATCAATCATCAGAATTTACAGATAATTCTAGGTTGTTCAACTGATATAAAGAGCCAAACCTCTGTTTTTCACCATCAG
The DNA here is from genome assembly GCA_025379985.1 of Phyllomedusa bahiana. NCBI lineage: Eukaryota > Metazoa > Chordata > Amphibia > Anura > Hylidae > Phyllomedusa > Phyllomedusa bahiana. Next base: position 108,205 of record JAODAL010008554.1, on the reverse strand, counting down.
AGGGGGAGAGGAGGAGTCTCCATGTCGAAGCGAATCCTAGATAACAGCCCAGCTAGAAAATCAAAGGAACGGAAATGAGTGAGAGAGCTCTATATATGACAACATGAAGACTGGGTTTCCTACAAGGGGTTTCCAGTTGTTTGGATTCACAAACCGGAGTATGTCTTAAATGGGTTTCTAACCATGCTGTTTCAATGAGTCACAAGCAGTTTTACGCTCAGTCTCCACAGTCTGTGGGTGGTTCTATAGCAGTGATTAGCATATTTAGCTTCTCTGTAAGCAGCTAAGCCGTTACACTGACAAATGCAGGAGATGTTATCTCTTCAGCAAACACAAGGTACATGTGCTGCGAGGACTAAAAACAATTGCTTATCTGTAATTTTGTTAGGTTACTTTCACACAATGTGTTTTTTTTTTGTTGCAAAAATGCACAGCAATTAATGGCAAGTATAGCCAGTTTAATGTCCCCCCTAGGCAGGTATAGGCTGGTATATGTAGCCCATAGGCAGGTACAAGCAGGTATATCTCCCCCATAGGCAAGGTTAAAAAAAAAAAAAAAGTACTCACCTTTCCTCACAACTGCGAGGCTCTCCCCGTGCTCCGTCTTCTGGCACAGGCGGTGTGACGTCATCAGGCCGCACAGGCAGCGCGATGACACAGCACGCCTCCTGTGCCGGATACTCCGGAAGGCCGCTAGTCCGGAGCGCTCGCTCTCTGCTCTGCAATAGTGTCTTCAGGAGGAGTCGCAAACAGCATAAGAGTTCCCCGTCGGTGCCCGGGCCATGGCAGTGTCCGGATACTGACAGGTGACTCGCATGTCAGCTGTATGCACTCCCTAGAGGAGGCGCATACAGTTGAAGAGATTGCCGCAGGTGCAAGGGCCATGGCAGTGCCCGGACCCAGACGGTGACTCGAGTATAAACCGAGGTAGGCTTTTTTAGCACTTTTTTTTTTGCTAAAAAACTCGGCAAATACTCGAGTATATACGGTAATGACTTTGCTCCGGACTGAGAGAGTGAGCACCGTCAGTCCATGTGAAGCCTCTCTGCTCTCTCAACTAAATCAGGAAACAGAGTTAGGCTATGTTCACATGATGTACTGCGGCGCGTACAGTACACACCGCAGTACATTGTGTCTTTCGGGAGCTCACATTAATACGCGCGTACTCCTGCAATACGTAGGGGTGTGGGGTGGAGGAACTTATGTGCCGTAAATAATTGTCATGTCACTTATCTCCCCACGCGTACAATACGATCGTATTGTACGAGCGGGGAGAGGAGGCGTAATTCATATTGCTCTGTGAACTATGGGTTACCGTAATTTCGGCGCGCATCTCGCCTGTATTAGAGCACAAATACGACGCAAAATGCGCGCTGAAATTACCCCGTGTGAACATACCCTTATGGTCAGGAAACCTGGTATCCATAGAAACCTGTGTGCACTCCGAGCACATAAAAATCTCTCTTATCTCATGAAAAGTAAAATCTATTGACCAATGTATTTTGAAAAACTCTTCAATTACTTGTCCCTTCGTGTCGAAAATTAATCTTTGTAGTGAGAAAACCCCTTTAACCTCTTCCTCCCTGCCTTTTACTTCTCTATGAAAATAGATATACGTGCTAGTTTTTTGCGGGACATGATGCAGCTTTTAATGATGTCATTGACAGTTCCATAGAATGTACTGAAAAACCAGAAAAAAAAAAAATGGTAATGGAGGGAAATGTGGGAAAAAAAAAAAACGTACTTGCGCCAGGTGTGCGGGGGTTTTGTTTTTATTCTTTGAAAAATAGCAAAAGAGGCGATATGGACTTTTAATATTTTAGGAATTTTTAAAGTCAGTACAAGTTGTCAGGGGCTGGTGTCAGCGCAAGGAATCTGCAAGTCATGAGACGAAGGAACGACTACCACGGGAGCTGAAGATAAGATTTCCAAAGGTTCCTCTGTGTCAGCACCTGAGCAGGTCTGGCGGCCTCACACTTCTCTGGACGCTGTCATCAGGAGATAAACTAGATGTTCTGAGATAATGGGAGCAATAGGACTGGAGGAAACAGGGGTCAAGTCACAGCCAAACAAACACAACTCTCATAACACAACCTACCTTCTAGAAATTCCTTCAAGGAGAGAACGTGTGCTGCATATGCCCTGACCCTTCAATGAAACACAACCAACCTACTGCCACAGTTGGGCCCCATAGTTGAGACAGCCACGGGGCGTAACCCTGCTCTCTGATGGGCCAGCCATGGGGCGCACTGCCCTCTGACTGACCAGAGACAGAATGACCATCCCCCCAGGGCCAGCCTCGGGGTGACTGTCCACACCCCTGATAGGCTATCCATGGGTGCACCCTCCATAGAGCTAGCCAAGTCGTGTTGCACCTCTCTGAGGGGTCAGCCATGGGGTGTCCACCAGAAAGGCCAGCCACAGGGTGACGCCCACTCTGATCGGCCAGACACAAGCTGCAACCCCGATGGGCCAGCCACAGGGTGACGCCCCCTCTGATGGGCCAGCAAGACTGCATCCTGGGGCAACCCCCCCGATGGGCCGAGCCACCCAACAGAAGGTGAGGGCCCCCTCTTGATGGGCCAGCAACAAGCTGCACTCCCAAAGGGTCAGCCACAGGGTGACGCCCCCTCTGATCGGCCAGCCACAAGCTGCACCCCCGATGGGCCAGCCACAGGGTGACGCCCCCTCTGATGGGCCAGCAACGAGCTGCACCCCCAATGGGTCAGCCACATGGTGACGCCCCCTCTGATGGGCCAGCAATGAGCTCACCCCGATGGTCAGCCACAGGGTGAGCCCCCTCGATTGCTACAAGAGCTGCACCCCCAAAGGGTCAGCCACAGGTGACGCCCCCTCTGATGGCCAGCCAACGAGCTGCACCCCCCAATGTGCCCCGCCACAGGGTGACGCCCCCTCTGATGGCCAGCAACGAGCTGCACCCCCGAATGGCCAAGCCACAGGGGTGACCCCCCCTCTGATGGGCCAGCAATGAGCTGCACACCCCCAATGGGTCAGCCACAGGTGACGCCCCCCTCTGATGGGCCAGCAAAGCTGCACCCCCGATGGGTCAGCCACAGGGTGACGCCCCCTCTGATGGGCCAGCAACGAGCTGCACTCCCCATGGGTCAGCCACATGGTGACGCCCCCTCTGATGGGCCAGCAACGAGCTGCACCCCCAATGGGTCAGCCACATGGTGACGCCCCCTCTGATGGGCCAGCAACGAGCTGCACCCCCCAATGGGCCAGCCACAGAGTGACGCCCCCTCTGATGGGCCAGCAACGAGCTGCACCCCCAATGGGTCAGCCACATGGTGACGCCCCCTCTGATGGGCCAGCAATGAGCTGCACCCCCGATGGGTCAGCCACAGGGTGACGCCCCCTCTGATGGGCCAGCAACAAGCTGCACCCCCGATGGGTCAGCCACAGATGGTGAACGCCCCCCTCTGATGGGCCAGACACAAGCTGCACCCCCGATGGGCCAGCCACAGAGTGACGCCCTCTCTGATGGGCCAGCCACGAGCTGCACCCCCGATGGGCCAGCCACAGGGTGACGCTCCATCTGATGGGCCAGACACAAGCTGCCCCCCCAAAGGATTTAACCAAATGGTGCCCCCGATGGGCCAGCCACAGGGTGACGCCCCCTCTGATGGGCCAGACACAAGCTGCACAACCCAAAGGCAATTCAGAAAATGAGTTCCTCCATTACCCCTAAAAGCTGAAGATAACGTTCCCAAAGGTTCCTCGGTGTCCTCACCTGAGCATGACTGGTGGCCACACACGATTCTGGATGCTGTCATCAGCAGATAATGGGGGAAGAAGGACTAGAGGAAACAGGGGTCAAGCTACACCCAAACATACAACAGGGACTCTCATAACACAACCTACCTTCCAGAAATGACTTTAAGAAGAGAAAGTGCTCTGCATATGCCCTGACCCTTCATGTAACATTCATGCCAATGAAACACACCTAACCTAATGCCACAGTTGGGTCACCATAACTGGGGCATAACTGGGTCCCCATAACTGAGACTCCTATGGTGCACCACCCACACCCCATCTATGGTGCCATTGGCCACCCTAACCCTCTACTGCGTGAGTTACCAGAATCCCTACCTGATGTTCCAATCACAGGGTACCCCCCTCTCTTACCTGGGGGGTCACGGCACCATTGATGAATCACTTCAGCCTGGATCGCCAAACAGAGATTGCACTTGGGAAATGAGAACAAATAATTGGTGGTTTTTACCTCCGATCCTGCTCTTGCCCCATATAAGGCTCCATATTGCTTGCCCTCTGTCTCCCCGACGTGACTTCCTTCAGCAAAGCCCTCTTCGTATCCTTCCCCATGGTACCTACAGGGGTCACAAAGGCGAAACAAGATCAAATGTGTTGCAGATCTGTTACATTGCTCATACAGGACCAAACCAAGCCCCTTCTAAGAGTCACTCAGGTGCATGCAGCAAGGGGTTCACTGGTGCACGGCTGTGACAAAGGTGCATTTCCCATTACACGCGTGTAGGGGCCTTCTTGTGCCCCTCTCATGCCCATTGTCTTGATTCAGCCCCTATACTCAGAGCTCACACACAATACTAAGAGGTGACATGATATTGTCATATGACTGCTGCGGCAAATTATAGGAAGAGCAACGGGACAAAATACAGATGAAAATATAGCAAAAAAAAAAAAAAGTTGGGTCAAACATCTGGTGGTGCAAAAGTTCCAAAACTGATGCAATGACTTTATGTACCATTCAATGTATCTGTAATTGAAGAGTGCAAAGAAGTTATAGACTGTTGCCTCTCTGAGGGTTATGTTCACACGGCGTGTTGGATCCGTAAAACGCGTCCAAAAGTGCTGCATAAATCACATGCAAAAAGCATCCAATATGCAGCTGTGTGTTTGCTGCAGCAGGATCGCACCCTATAGTCTTAAAGGGGTTTTGCCATGAAGTAAAATTGACGTGGGAAGTTTGTAAATTAAATAATAAACATTTTCACCCTTCATCATTATTAAAACTTCTGCACCGTTTTTGTTTTAGCTGCTCCTTTAGTGATCCATTGTTTACAGCTCGTCTCCAGGGGATACGACCAGAGCTGAGAGCTCCTCAGTCCAGGTCGCACATGCTCAGACCTCACCTCTCCTCTCAGGCAGCTACTGAGTGTTCAAACCCCAGGTGCTGCCATTCTACTCCCGTCCTCTGTCCTCCTTAGTAATTAGTCAAACAGTACAAATAAATAAAAAAAAAGAAACCTCAATCAGGTCTGTGCATTGATAAAGAGGAAAAAAATCCACAGGTTTGGTTCCTGCAGGGATTTGAACCGAGAACCCTTGTGCCTGGAGGCAAAAGTTCTACCTCTGAGCTACAGTGTAGCTACTTACAGTTGTACACATAAACAGGCCTTTCTTTGACTAGAGAGATGAAAGGCCTGGTGATGTCATCCTGCTGGGTCACATGATATGCAATTCAAATACATCACACACGCCCCCTTCTGAGCACACAGAGCTGAAGAGCTAGATGCAGGAGGTATGAAATGAGATCGTGGAAAAACCCCTTTAAAGGGAATCTGTCGCCATTTTTTTTTTTTACTTATTAAATCAAGCCCCTGATCCGTATTCTTTTCCTCTTCGCAGTTTTTTTTCCTGACTGTAGATTTCTCTATTCCGCCGTCTATATACGATTGTGGGGAAGTCATTCTTGCTTGCACTGCTTTAACAGCAGTCAGATACTTTACAGCAGCTTCATGCACATAGGAGCCTTAAGGCAGTTTCTGTCCCATAGACTTGTATAGGAGAGTTTTCACTGTGCAGGGAGGGGAGAGGGGGTGCGGTGACATCTCCTCTGGTGACTGGTGGACTCTGTGTTATCTATACACAATGGTGTCTCCTTTCAGCTTGACCCTGCCGTTCCTGATAATGAGCAGACACTGAAAATCTCCCTCTACAGAACAGGAAGTGTCAGACTATTACTAGTGGCCAAACCAAATTGTAAAGTGCTGCGGAATATGTTGGCGCTATATAAATAAAGATTATTATTATTAAGTGAAAACTGCAGGACTTAAGAATTATTAAAAAAAATACTGAAAGTGATCTGGAAAATGAAAAAAAAAACTAACCAAAAATTCCTAAAAAATTTGTTTAACATAAAAATGTGAGTTAAACAATAAGTCATTTTTTTGATGACACATTCCCTTTAAAGAGGGCATTTGCTGCAAACAACTGACATGTCACGTCTCTACCACGGCGTGCGATGTGATCGTATTGTACACCTGGGGAGACGACGCGTAATTCATAGCTCTCATAGAGAGCTATGAATTACTGTCATTGCGCCGTGCATTTTGCCGCATATAAAGCGCAATACGCGGCGAAATGCGCATGCAATTACGCTTAAAAATAAGCCGTGTGAACATAACCTTAGAAGTATGCGCTTGCTAGCAATACAGTGTGAACATACTCCAAATTGTACTCATCATATAGAGGTTTCCTAACAGAGCTGCTAGGAACACACTGGTTCACTCGGCAGATGTTCATTCCAATGAGCCCACACACAAGCACGCCCGCCTGGACACCACGTAATAAACAGCAGAAATCCCAGGGACAACCTCAGATTTCTGCCACATATTTCTTTGGCTTGTGCACATCCAATTGGGCTAATCTGTGACTTGGCTCCTAACAAATTGCTGCACGGAACATGCACAGAGAAATGACATGCACCGACTTTTTTTCCGTTAACACATTGCATAACAGCGCACAACAGGTACAACCCCCCCCCCCCCCACACGAATGGTTCGAGTTCCCCTTTAAAGAGAACCTGTCACATAGATTATGCCCCCCTTGCTGAGGGCAGCACAAGCTAGTGTCAGACCTGCTGTTTCCAGCGCTGTGTCCCTTATTCTGTAAGATGCTGTAGTTTTTTTGTATTTAATGCTCAAACCTGCAGTTTTCAGCCAGAAAAAGTCAGTCATTTAAAACCCCGCCCACCTGAGGCTAGCCCCGCCCACCTCAACTGACAACCCTATTACTTTGAATAGGTAGAAACATGAATAACTGTCGGTGGGCGGGGCTAACACCTGCTCATGAATAAGATTTGAGGAGTAAATGCTCTAAAACTCCAGCATCTTACAGAATAAGGGGCACAGCGCTGGAAACAGCAGGTCTGACACTAGATTGTGCTGCCCTCAGCAAGGGGGGCAAAAACTATGAGACAGGTTCCCTTTAAACCAGCGCATGGATTTTTTTTACTTGCATTTTGATAAAATGCTTATTTTACGCATCAAAATGTCCATGGAAAAATGCTTTCGTGTTTGTTCACGCAGCTGATTTAATTTACACAAGAATCAATGAAAATGGGGGCATTTAGGAGGCTTTTTTGATGCTGTTTTTGGCACGAAAACGCTCCAAAAACAGCCATGTGAACAGACCCTAAGGCCTTGTCCCCACGGCAAGGGTTTTTGGACGGGTTTGCAGTTTTACAAACCCCCTTTTGAAAACCGTCTGTCAAACTTTACAATAAACCTCTATGGAAAACCCTTAGCAGTCCCCACCGCACGGATTTTTCACCCGACGGTTTTTTAGACCGCCGGTGGTCCGGAAAACATAGAACATGTTCATTCTTCCGTCCGGTTTTCGGGTGGAATATGAACACGTCTACGCGAAAGGGTCAGCTTTTCTCCAAAAAAGCCGAGAAAAGCTGACCCCCTGCGGCTGTGAGCACAGCCACAAAAACAGAGCACATACCGGTCGGATAATCTGATGGGTATTTGCTCTTTGCCGTGGGGACTTGCCCTTAGTAGGGGGAGAGGAATAAGCTTCCTCCTCTGACAGTGGCTTCTTCTCTGCTGGGAAACAAAAATGGGCATCTTAAACTCCATCCCCAATCCGGCTTTATCCCCGAGATTTGCCAACGGGAAAGAGTTGCAAGATCACCACATATACTAGATGGCCGACCGCTCCTGCCGCCATTCACTCCCTGTGTACAGGCACCTGAACACTATACAACTGAAGCAAATCCCCAGCTCTGGGAAGTATTAGTGAGTACAATCCCTTATCTTTGTGCAGTTACATCAGATTATGCACCAGACGCAACGTATGCAACTTCTGCCACCTGACTCATCCCAGTCGCCCATTACACAACTCCTATGGAATGTAGACATGTGGCGGCGGCGGCCGCCCCGGATGAGGCCTGTAGGAAGCGGACGTTGTGCAGAGGAAGCTGCGAGCTTCATAGACTAGGAGTAAATAGAGGTTGGATCATTTTTTGCAATGGTTCACTCCTTTCAATTCCAAGTACATACAGGCACCTGGTCACGAACGAGGTTCTGCAGGTTTTTTCTTAAAGGGGTGTTCCCACCATAGAGTTTAATGGAATGTCACTAGTCCGATAGGTGCGGGTCCTAGAGGTCAGAGCACGCCCCATTTACTCTAGCCCTAGGAGCCTTGGCTCTCCCACACCTGTAGAGGTGCTGCAGCCACCTGCATGTGCCACCAGACTCTCTTCCTCCTGATGTGACCAGAAGAAGGTCAACTGGGGCTGAAACGCCGCACGTATATCTGCTCTAACAACATTGCCATTTGCAGCATCTCACTTGATGGCACTATAGAGAGTTATTATACTGGCGATCTATAGATTTGCTATACATAAATGACGTACAGTGGGTACGGAAAGTATTTAAAGGGGTCTGAATACTTTCCGCACCCACTGTACATTTCATGAATTCAAAGTGAGGTGAGCTGTGGATTTACTGGAGCCTAAGGGCTTGTTCACACAGAGTTTTCACTCCGTGTTACAAACGCTTTGTAGATCCGTCTTGGGGACCGACAGGACGGACCCCAAGATGGATCTAACAATTAGCAGTGACTTTATCACTGCTCACTATTGTCAAGATGATTAAAATCAGTTGTGGAAATTATCTTTGTTCCACTCCTTTATCCAACTACATGCCTCCTCCGAATTATATTATTATTATAGCTGTCGACAGCCGGAGCTCGAGAAACATGACCCGCTCCTTCCGTTTGGGACATAAATCTGATTTAATCACAGTAAATTACATACCAAAAGAACTTTTTAATCACATGACTATTCTATCACTACATGATTGGTTAATTGGTGGTCGCTAAGAGACAAGTTATAATTTGCATGTACGTATGAAGTATTAGCTGATAAGACACATTCCCAAACCCTCCTCTGTATCATCTGGGGGGAGGAGGAAGGCCTTGAATCTCTAGCTGTTAGCAGACACTTCATCTGTCTCAATGAAAGCTGTGTGAGAGATATCTGATAGTTCGATAAGGATGTATAACAATAAAAGCAGTTTAAACAAACTATCTGATGAGCTTAATAAGAATGTAATGATGAAAGAGACTTTTGATGTTTTTCCCTTAAATTACCAACTTGACACTATTAGGAAGACGCAGCGGCGTTCAGATGACAGATCGCCGCTGCATGTTTCAAAAGCGCCGCTCGGGTCCGTCTTGAAAAGAATTGACATACAAATCCTCCCACCGACCCCCACAGACTCATAACCATGGTGTGCGGCACCAAAATTATTTTCTTGATGGACAGAAGGTGAGGTGAAATTTTCTGAACACAGGCACAGACCACAAAACTAACATTATAGAAGCACGACAGGGGTGCAAACCCAGGATTATACTATTTAAAACTATAAAAAAAAATTAAAAAATTTGGCTGGAGTTACACTTAGGCAATGTTCACACGGCTTATTGGCGGCGTAATTGCGGGGATGGATTTCGTCCCACAATTACGCCGGCAGCAGGGGTGGGGCAGGGCGGCAGCTCGCCGGCCCCATAGACTGTCATTATCCACGGAGCGTACGCGCCGTAAATAATGTGCATGTCACTTTCTCCCCCCGCGGCGGATTCGCCGAGCGGGGAGAAGAGACGGAATCCACAGTTCTCTATGAGAGCTGTGAATTACCGCAGTTACTGAGACGGATTTCAGCCATATTGGAGCGCAAATACGGCGCGCAGTACGGCTGCAATCCGTCCTCAAATCAGCCGTGTAAACGAGGCCTTAAAGTGATGTGCTCACCAGGTCTGTGGAGTTGGAGTCGGTGGCTATTTTGCAGGAGTCAGAGTCGTTATAAAATGGACCGACTCAGACTCCTAAAATATATAATAAGTTGGTCCAGTTAGTTCGATGCAAAGAGCAAGAGGAATTGGGTCTGACCAGTGCTACTGCTCCCATGTCCTCAGCCTTATCACATGAGGAGTGCAATTGATGACATGGAGCAGGCAAAGTGCTGCCCCAGGGGAAGAGATTCCGCTCCCATAGCAAACAGATTGACCAGATTTCAGCAAAGTGTTTCACCTGCTTTCAAAGACGTAGAAGAGTTCAACAATTCATCAAAACCGATTGTGGCTGAGGCAATTCCTTTATACCCGGACACTAACTTGGGGGCAAAGCGGTGACCACAGGGGCAACCTGTCTATAAAATAATGGCAGTCTCACGTACAAAGCTGTAGTGGATGGAGAGATATGGAACCTGAAAGTCACAAGTTCAAAACATTGTTACCCTTTTGCTTGTCAGTGTAATATATATTTATTGGATATGACTTTTAGAACACAAAAATTTTTTGTAAATATGCAAAATGCTGCAGGAAGTGGTAAAAAAATGTTTTCAACAAAACCGTCCTGAATAATCTATGGAATCTGTGGAATCTATGTTCGCCTCCATCAGATCCTGCATAGATGACCTCACATCGGATCTCATTATTTCCAGGCTAGAGAACGGCCTCTCTACACTAACTTGAGTTGGGGGCAAATTGGAGACCACAGAGGCAACATCTCTAACAATGTCAGGGTATAAAGGAATTGTCTCAGTTTTGATGAATGGTTGAACTCTTCTACTTCTTTGAAAGCAGGTGAAAAATGTTGCTGAAATCTGTTTGCCCTGGGAGCAGAATCTTTTCCCCTGGGGGCAGCGCTTTGCCTGCTCCATGTCATCACTTACACTCCTCATGTGATAAGGCTGAAGATATGGGAGCAGCAGCACTGGCCGCACCCAATTCCTCTTGCTCTTTGCATTGCATCGAACTAACTGGACCAACATATTATTTTGGGAGTCTGAGTCGTTCTGTTTTATAACCACACTGACTCCTGCAAAATAGGCACCGACTCCGACTCCACATCCCTGGTGACCAGGATCGATGGTGACCTCAATGCTGATCTATATGTGAGTGTCCTACAAGATGAGTTACTTCATACACTCAAGGACTATGGGGATGAAGAGGACGACATAGTGTCCAGCAGGACAACGACCTGAAACAGACGTCAAGGTTGGAGAAGGAAGGGGTCAATGACAATGAGGTAGAGTTGCTGTATTGGCCTCACAGTCCCCAGACCTTAGGGTATGACCTCGGGGCCTTCTCATGCACTACGGTGTGAGTGTGACCGTTATCCTTGCACCTTTTATACCAAAGCCTTTAGGAAACAGTCATCTTCACATAACTAACACTTCTCACAGCTGAGGGTTTGCTCCAATTGCATCAGCCTAGAAAGCTCTCTCCTGTTTCTTGCCGTATATCAGCTTAGGAAGATGTATCAAGCTGGAAAAATATCTAAACGGGCGACACTTGTAGCAAATCCTCTGCTCTACAAATATTTACTCTCTAGTGCACACAGCGGGTCTATTCACAGCCAACGAGCAGAGATAGTAAAACATAGTTTTTTTTCCAGTTCAGCCTGTTCCCCTGCAATGTAAATCCTCCATGAGCGGAATATAGGGGGAAACAAATCTCCAACTACAAATCCCGATCCACAAACCCCTCCAGAAATCTAGTAACCATGTATTAGTGTCCCAAAACCTGCAGCCACCCTCACCTCTCCTCGGACATCACAATCCCCTCGAACAGATCGTCCCCGGGCTCCATGACGAGAGAGTTCATAAAAGGAACCAATGTTACCCGGCTCTGGTGTGAGGGGACACAAATCCGAGCACGGTACAGGGAGTAGCTGCAGGCGTACTTCCGGTGTTCGCGCTACTCAGCGGGGATGGTGTCACGTGACGACTTAAAAGTGTCGGGGTTTGCTCATAATGTAAAGTTAGGTAGAGACAGTAGCAGGCGCTGAGGGACGTCTGAGTTATCTTAGGTGATGCCCTGGAGTTTTTTGGGGAGGCGGTCTCATGTAGCCGGGGTCACCCTGTGCGGGAAGGGGGGGTCTGATGTTGGCCGGGGTCACCCTGTGCGGGAAGGGGGGGGGGTGGTGCCTGGTGTGGGCCGGGGTCACCCTGTGCGGGAAGGGGGGGGGGGACTGATGTTGGCGGGGGTCACCCTGTGTGGGAACGGGGGGGGGGGGGGGGGGTTCTGATGTTGGCCGGGGGTCACCCTGTGCGGAAGGGGGGGGGGTCTCATGTAGCCGGGGTAACCCTGTGAGGGAAGGGGGGGGGGTTTCTGATGTTGGCGGGGGTCACCCTGTGCGGGAGGGGGGGTCTGATGTTGGCGGGGGTCACCCTGTGTGGCAAGAGGGGGGGTCTGATGTTGGCCGGGGTCACCCTGTGCGGGAAGGGGGGGAGGGGTCTGATTGTTGGCCGGGGTCACCCGGTGGGGGACGGGGGGGGGGGGTCTGATGTTGGCGGGGGTCACCCTGTGCGGGAAGGGGGGGGGGGTCTGATGTTGGCGGGGGTCACCCTGTGCGGGAAATGGGGGGGGGGTCTGATGTAGCCGCGCACAGTGGGGGGTGGGGCGCTGTGGGTGTTCCCAAGCACCGCCCACCCCAAGAAACATCCCTGGTACAATACAGGTTTGATGTGTTAGCAGGGGGTGAATGACCTGTCCTTGGAGGTCCTTAACCTGTATCAACTTACCAGGATAGGAGACAAAGTGTAAATGTCAGAGAAGGGTGAGGGGGGAGAGCAGAGCAATGATACTGACACACACACATCTCAGAGGAGGGCTGATAGGGCATGCTAGTTCCACAAGTTCCAGCATGCCACACTTGCAACCCTACGAGATAAGTCACTGTAACTGCCAAAAAAATGTCCATTATATATATATTAATATTATAAAATTTTATATATATTTTATATCTCCTATGGTTTGTCTCTCTAAACTACAAACTTTAATATTATATATTATATATTATATATATATATATATATATTTATACACACACACACACACTGGTGTAGAATACTGGGACTTGTGGTTCTATATTAGCTGCCTCATTCAGCTGACAAGGAACTAGCATGTAGATTCTACACCTATAGACTGAGATTAGTACATGTATGTAACACATGGGGGGAGGATTTTTCTATACATATATAGATCCCTGTGCACAGGCATCAGAGTCCAGTTCCAGCGCCGCGTCTCCCCAGTTTTCTGTTTCCATTCTGTCTCTTCTGAACATGAACGTCCCCCGGCTGGCTGCGCGAGGGGGATTTTTTTTTCCTCATAGAAAAGACTGTGCCCGGCACAGGGACTATGTATGTAAAAAAAATCCTCCCAGTGTCATACAGCATTATCTGAATCTGGGCTGTAGATTGTACAATATGACACTTTCCCCGGGTCGGCTTTTCCATACGGCCGGGTCCCCCCACTTTTTAGGGGCGTACGCTATACACTGCGCCGCTCACACATGCACACCAGACTCTTCCTAAAAATATGAGGGGACTGAAGTAACCGGGGCCGACATGCTGCCATAGAAGATTTTTTGCATAAATTTTTTTACCTATTTTGAATTTTATACAAATTTAAGTTAAAAAAAATAGTATAAAAGCAATCTTGTTCACATTCTGGGCACAGCCTGTAATATTAAAGAGAAAACAAACTAAAGTAAAAAAAAAAATTAAATAAAAATTTTAGTAAAATAACTAAGAAAATGAAAATGTGCTTCATCGAGGGGGTGAGGGGCAGCCCGCTCAGGAAGTGGTTAGTTGGGGGGGGGGGGGGGGGGGATTTTTTTCACTCCACCCTGAGTGATTTTAGCTAGGAAGGGCCCTTTTGTGGCCCATACAGTACTCGCCACAATACGCTGTGTGAACATACCCTAATAATGACATGTATAAACTGGGCGCCGACTCGCCAGTTCTACCTCTGTTTGTTTATAATAGTGTACGATATGACAATATGTATGAAAGTGTCCCGTTCCGAAAGTATGGGGGAATGAGTTCTGTGGATTCTTGATGCTAATTAGTGGGCCCCTGAATGGGGGGTACAAAAGAGGATATAAAAGGAAAAATGAGCTTAGCCCCACATGTGACCGGCCCTTTCCCCCTGATAAAGCCAGGTTAGCTGGTGAAAATTTTGGGGGAGGTCGGCATTTACTTTTTAAATTTGTGATTTCTCACCTCTGTCTCAATATCACCCACTGCAGAGGGTGTTTACAGGAACCCTTATATGTTTTTTCCATTAGATTAGGGACGACTCCCCAAGTAGGTTTTTTGGATTCTTTTTGAGTTAGCAAATCATGAATATATAGGGTTTCCCCCCGCTAATAGGGGGGTTTTCCCACAGCGATAATAAAAAAAGGAGCTTTTCCTTCCCTTTAGAAGTAGGAAGGGAAAATTTGAGGGGTTTAAAAAATCAGGTTTAAAAAATAGTGTGTATGAGGTTAAGTGTTCTACATAATAAAAGTTATTTTTTAGTTTTTTTACAGATAGAGAACGATAGAGTTTAATTTTTGTTAGGCAAATAGAAAATATGCCGTTAAAAAAGATTTCAGCCACACCATTTTGGGAACTGGTGGGTTTTTCGACGGTTTTTTTCCCAAATTTTTTCTTTGTGTCACATTGTACAACTCTAGCGCGACCCCCCCCCCCCCCGCCAGATCTCTGCTGCATACAGAAGTGTCATGTCTGGCGTACAACGTGCCAAGTTTTGGGTGTCGACGCCCCATATACCCAATAAAAACGGGGCTATGGCAGTTTGTTTGGCTCAAAGCACACTCAAAAAATCAAACACCCCATTCAACTCGACTTCACTCTGGGAAAAAAAACAAACATCCCACAGCTCTGTCGGGGGAACATAAAAAATGTATTCGAAGGGCCGAGGAAAGAAAATTTTTTTTTTTTCCCCCCAGCTTTTATTTTTTAAAAAGGGAAATCTCCCCTTTGGGAGAGCACCTTACGGTGTTTTTGTTTTCCTTTTTGCCCTCTAAAACATTACATACCAAAGGGAAAATTTAGGGGAAAGGAGCTGGAAGCTCAAGCACCTCTTTTGGATGTAAAAAAATCCTCATTTCTTTTGCCCCACTGAGTCTTGGAAAGCAAAAAGGATATTACCCAACCAGTACCCCCCTTTAAAAAATACAGCGCCGTTTAAGCATTTTCCCCCTCCTCGGTGCAGAGCAGGTGATGCTGGTGGGTGGGGAGGCAATGAGGGGCTCAGAAAAGGGAAACATCTCCCCTTTGGGGGAGAGCAACTACGGTTCTAGAATTTTGAATTGTTTTTTTTTCCCCTCTACTAAACATTGATCCCACAAGGATTATGGGAAAGGAGCTGAGAAGCTCAAGCACCCTCTATTGGATGTAACAAATCCTCAATTTGCTTTTGACCCACTGAATCTAGAAAGCAAAAGGGTTATTAGCCAAACCAGTATCGTTCATCTGCATACAGCTGTTTTTGAAAAGTAATAGAAGAAAACTATATACATTTGGTTTCACCAGATTCGTACCGATTTGGCGAATATAGATAGCGAGTCATTTATACCGAACGGTGAACTCCATAAAACCCCCCCCCAAAAAAAAGAAATTGTGTGCCCATGTAGACAGACATACAAAAATCCAAAGTTAGTTGATCCTAAAGGGTTTTGCCGGGATGTCTTATTCCCTAAAAAGAAAATGTAAACAAGCCCGCTAGTGAGAGAGAAGGGAGAGAGACACACCCAAGGAAAAGGGCCCTGAAAAAGGGATCATGTGAAATGTTCACTCAAATAATCAAATACAACTAGTGGTTCTGTATACAAAAGAAAAACCCCTTTTCTCCACGCACTTGAAAGCTTTTTCATTTCCCTGTCATCGTTTAAATACATACAACTATGGTTCTGTATAAAAAAAGACAACATATTTCTCCCGGGGGCCCCCTTGAAAGCTTTTCAGTCCCTTTCATCAGAAAAACTCTTTCTCTGCGCAAGCCCGGGCCCAGCACTCTTGCAGGTGTATCTAAAAACCCTTTAAGTAATAAGGGAAATTAAGGCAGCCTTTTTGCTCTCTGACTGCAATTTTTGTAATCGCAAATTTTTAGAAAGTGAAAATCCATTTTGGGGGATCCCACGTCAACTTTACACGTGGCAAAACCTTTAAGGGGTTAAAGAAGGAATTGACTGAATGACATTAGGGCTGCCCAAAGTATATTTGATTTTAATGACATCTCATGGAGCACATCCGCTTTTCATTTTTTATGCATGAAGACGACAAAAGCTGTAGACACCAAACGGACTCCCTACAACCTCGGACTGCAGAGCTGCATGAGACCTCCATACTGCGCCCCATTACGAGCTCTTCTTCTCCTCCAGGTCTCGCATTTCTCCATTTGAATCTGTGCTTGTGTTTTGCCTCCCAAAAAAAATTACAGTAATACTGTGAACAGGCATTAGGTGGCAGTCTGCATGTCTGCTGCTTTGCAAGCTAATCACATAGGGACACAGGTATGAAAACTGTCTTGGACTAGGAGGTCGTACGTCTCATTAGGTTAGTGTTATCTTTGTATTTATGAAAGTGTCTCACAGCACTTTATAAATGTGTGCCAAAAAGTGTCTGCGCTAAAATTTGTCAGCCGCGCGCTTTGACACTGGTATGGATTTATACGACAGTTTTGTGCCAAACTTTGGCGCATATTTGGCACATTGTACAACTCTGGTGCGACGCTGCTGCATCTTTGACGCATTCAAAAGTGTCGGTCGGGCAAGTTTCCCCATTTTTGGAGTACCATGGTTTATCTATAGAACAGAGCTACGACAGTTTGGCTCAAAGCACGCCAAAAACAAAAGCTCAGCCCCGTTCATACAAGTCACCCTTAGTCTTAACAAATATAGGGCCCTCCTTCAAAGGAAACAGAAAGGAAAGTTTGGGAAATGTTTCCCTTCTCACCTGAGCGGGGTTCCATTAGCTCAGGACTCCTGAAAGCCTGTGTGGATTTAGGCCCCGTTCACACGACGGATTTGGCCACGGGTTCGGCCGCGGTTTTTCCCCCGGGGTTTCCCGTGGCCAGGCCACCGACCCTTGCGCAAACCGCTTTCTCCCTTTTCGGGTTTGCGGCGTGGGCGTGGTTCGATGGGGGGTGGGCTTCGGAGGCGTTTCCCCCCATGAAAATTTAATAGGGCAGGGGCAAACGGCAACCGTGGGGGTGGAATTCTTTTATTTTAAACTTTAGGGGGCAACGGCTAAAGGGGGTATACTGGCCAGGGGGAACCTGAAAAAAAAAGGGGGCCCTACCTGGCAAACAAAGCGGACTCCCTGTCTAAAAAAGGGGGCATTATGGCAAAATTTGGTTACTGGTTAAAAAGGGGGGATCATTTGGGGAAAGGGGGGGAAATTTTTACCCGGGCCTGTAAGGGCACTACGGTTAAGGGGGGCTATTGGCTAAAGGGGTTACTTTTCCCAAAAACCTTTCATTTTGGGGGAGTGGGTGTTCTTTTGGAAAGGGGGGTCATACCACAAAATGGGGTTATAGAAATTTTTGGCACGCGTAAGAAGGGCCCCCCAACCCTGCCAATTTTAAAAGGGCAATTGCCAAAAAAATTTAAAATTTATTCAGGTCCTTAAAGGACCCGTCATCTTTTATTTATTTCCAAACACAGGGGGGGTGTATGAGGAAAAGGGCAATCAATCGTCATGATTAAGAAGATTTCCCCATGGCCAAAAGGAGGGGCCCCTTTGGGCCCGCCTTCTGTTTAAATGGTTATTCGGAAAAAAGGGGGCACACTTGGGACTGCCCAAATGGCCTAAAAGGGAAAAGGGTTGAGCGAAAATTTCACCCAGTCAACAATTAGCACCTGAATTCAAGGAGAAGGCATTTTCCAAAAAAACTCCCGGGAAAAAAAAGCCAGAAGGGGACCGCTTTAAAATTTTCACTTGGAATCCTCGAGTGGAAAATTTGGAAAACAGGGGGGGGTTTCCGGGGGGGGAAGGGGCAAGGGGGGGGGGAGCGGATTCCCCGTCTTTTTCAAAAAGGGGGGGCTCAAATGGGTAAACATTTTTTCCGGGAAACCCCCATTTTTCAAAATGTTTGGGGGGGGGGGTTTTTTTCCCCCTTCTCCCGCCAAGGGGGGTTTTTCCGCCCCTCTAACAGTTTGCTAAAAACACACCATGAATAAAGAAGGTCAGAATGTTCCCCCAAGAGCAACTTTCCCCAACCGTCCCAAAAGCAGTTTGGGATCACAATGCCTTTTCCACATGATGGACACCTTGCCCTAAAGCAAGGTAAAACTAAATTGGTCAGGGGAAAAAAACAGGATTTTGGGCCATGGCCCGGAAATCCCCGATCTTTGTGGTATTTTAAACAAGAAGGGTGAAAAAACAAAAAAAAAATTGTGACAAAATGCAAGCATTGTTGTGCAAGAATGGGGCGCTATCAGTCAGGATTTGGTCCAGAAAATGATTGAAGATGCCCGGAGAATTGCAAAGGGCCCCAGAAGAAGGGTCAAACTGCAAATATTGACTTGCTGCATTAATCATTCAACTGTCAGTAAAAAACTTTTGTTATATAATTATTGCATTGTATTTTTTGTTGTGATAAAAACATCTGACAAAAACCACATAAAAACAAAACAAAGAAATGTGAAAAAAATTTTGGGTCATTCTCAAAACATTTTGGCCCTGACTGTATACCAGGCGTATCTGCATGCCAGTGGGGCTAGTGACACTGATCACCATGTTTGTGAGGGTTTAAAATTAAAGGAGTTTTCCCTTTTATCCACCGACGCCTAGGGCTGGGAGACGGTAGGTGAATTGGCAACGCCTAGGGCACCACTTATCCAGACAGAAAAAAGGGGGGGTAAATAGGTTTTGGGGTGGGCAGTTTTTTCCATTGGACATATGGGCCATGTATGAACGGGGGTGCGCAAAATATCTGGGATTTTTTCACCGATATCCCCACAAATTTGATAAATGTTTTTTTAAAACTCCCCCGCCACTCCCCGGGCGCCCTTTCATAGGCCTGTGGCGTTTGTAGTGGCCCGATCTCAGGGGTGGGGGAAGGAGGTGGGGCCTAGGACCGTACGAGCTTAAATTTTGTAGCTGTTCGGTTTTCTAGGGCATTACGCGGAACAGGTGAGCCTTTCAAAGTGGTTTACCAGCCAGAACTTGTCAAGCACTGAAGGCGCCTGTTTTTGACCCTATAGACCGGGGCAAATCGGGGAAATTTTGTGCCCGTATTATGCGCATGAAAATTGGGGCTCGTACCCAAATTTCTTTATTTTTGCCTTATTTGCCTAGAGCAATTGTCCAGGACTGGGACAAGGTATTCTAGTGCCCCAGGACAGTGCTCTGCAAACTGCAGCTCTCCATCTGTTGGGAAACTACAACTCCCATCATGCATTTATAAATCTTCAGTGGGCATGATGGGAGGTGTAGTTTCCCAACAGCTGGAGAGCTGCAGTTTGTAGACCACTGGCCTAGGGCCCAGAATACCTTGTCCCAGTCCTGGATCAGCCATAATATTCACTGCAATGCATAACATGGGATGTCCATGTGTGGGGAGGAGGATGTATCAGCAAGTGAACAGTCAGTTCTTGGGTTTGTTTTGAGTTTGACAAGGCCTTTTTTGTGCTGTTGAGATGCGGGTTTGTGGGGTGTACCAATGCATGGTTTGGTTACCAAAGGTGGGGGGGAAAGGGGCAGGGCACTCAAGCTCCGTGTGCAAAAGAGGTGAGGTTACCCAAAAGGTTGGAACTTTTGAAAAAGAAAAAGCAGGGATTTAAGGGGTACGCGCCGGGCAAAAATTTGCATGGACACGCCCCTCTTTTGGGTTTCCACACTCTTCAATAAACCACACCCACCCGCCAAAATGCATAATGGCTTTTAAAAAAAGCCAGGTAGATGCCCTTTTAGCCAGGTAGTAAACCTCCTAACCAGGTAGTGCCCCCCTTAAGGCAGGTAAGCCCCCTTGTAGCCAAGTGATGCCCCCCTTTGTTAGCCAGGTGCTGCCCCCTTTAGTGCCAGGTGTTCCCCCTTATTGTAGCCCCCGGGGGAGTTGTTCCTTCATTTGCCAGGGATTGCCCCCTTTGTTACCAAGGGGAGTTGCCCCCCTATAGCTAATACAAATTTAAAATAATAAAAGGTCACCCCACCAGGTCCCTTTAGCACGGCAGTCCTGACGTCTCCTCCTCGCAGGGGGAAAGTGAGTGACCGCGCGTCACCCCCCCGCGCTGACCCCCATTTCGGCACAGGCCGTTTCAAAAGGGGGAGAAGGGAGGGGGGAACGATCCCCCCCCGCCCCCTCCCCGCCAACGACACCACCCGGGTGGGTGAGCGGCCCGCACCGCTTCACCCCCCCTGTAGCAGGGCCCGGGGGCCAGGTAACGCACCAGCGCTCCTTTGGGGCCCCGGGGGGGAAACCACCCCCCAATTTGCGGGAACCCCCCTGCCCAAAAACGGGAGGAATTGGATGTATGGGTTTTGCCCATTGTTCGATCCCACAAAGGAGCTGATTTGATAAAAAGTGTCGGACATCGGGGAAACAAAACCAAAAGTGCAGCACCTTCACTGAAATGATTTAAATAAAGGGTGCACTGTGGTATCCATCAAAAAAGCCAATCCTCCCCAAAATTTTTTTACAGTAGTACACAGTAGGCACTAAAACCCATACAAACATTGGCAGCTATGGCCCCATGGACAGGCATTAGAGTTAGAGACCCACCTGATGAGGTAACCTTGAGGTGGTAGGTGAGCATATGCAATCTGATCAAAATGTGCACTAAAGACCTCATAAATGTTCAAGGCATAGCGGTAATGCATTTTAATTGTTCCATAAGATCAATGTTTGTATGGATTTCGGTGCCTGCTGAGCGCTACTGTCATTTTGGTATTTTGGAGGATATGCAGGACATTGCAGCTTGCTGTGTATTGGGCTCTGTAGCCACAGATGGTCAGAGTGACTATGCTGATCTCTGTCCACCACTGAAGGTGTTTACAATGTACATGTGCGCATCAGAACTGGACCGTGGAGCAATGGAAGACGGCTGCCTGGTCTGGTGAATCACGTTTTCCAGCGTGTGCATGGAAGGTTGTGTGCGCGCCACTTACCAGGGGAAGACATGGCACCAGGGCGCTGTATGGGAAGACATGGCGGAGGTAGAGTGATGGGCAGTGTTCTGCTGGAAACTAGGGTGCAGTAGGATACCTATAACACGCATAACACATAGCAATACAGTAATGTATCAAGTGATCACATACAGTAGTCTAGTCCCTTAGTGGGACTAAAAGAAAATTTAAATAAAAAGTTTGAACATAAAATAAATAAAAAACCAGACACAAAACCCGTTTCACCAATGAGAAAAGTAATAAAGGTCCACATCTGTAATCAGCCAGTCTGCTGTAGAAATTGATCAGGTTATTTGACCTGTATGCTGAATGCTGCAAAAAAAAAAATCCTAAAAAAAACTAATAAAGCTCTATTGACTGAAAAATCAAAAAATTCTGGCTCCTAGGCTACGTGCACACGAGGTACTGCGGCGCGTACAGTACGCGCTGCAATACATTGTGTGTTTCGGGACCTTGTGCTGATACGCGCGTACTCCCGCGCAGCGGGGGGGAGGCGGCAGCGCACTGGCCCCATTGACATGCATTACTCGCGGCGCATATTAGCCGCAAGTAATTGACATGTCACTTATCTCCCCGCGCGTACAATACGATCGGGGAGAGGGGGCATAATCCATAGTTCTCTATGAGAACTGTGGATTACCGTAATTAGAGCGCGCCTCTCACCCGTATTAGAGCGCAAAAACACTGCAAAATATGCGCTGAAATTACCCCGTGTGAATATAGCCTTAGAGTACCGTGACATTAAAATGTGATTTTTCAAACCCCTTCCCACCACAGCCTATTTTTTTTTTTTTTCACGTCATTTTTCCCTCCTCGACTTCCCAGGGCCTTAACTTTTTTATTTTTCCACCTACATAGATGTAAGGGGCCTTTGATTTTGTGGGACAAGATGCACTTTCTAATGGTGTCATTCATATTACTAGAGAATATACTGGGAAACTGCAAAAAATTCTAAGTGGGGCAAAATGGAAAAAAAACCTTACTTGCTCCATGTTTGTGGGAGTTTTGTTTTAACTGCGTTCAATCCTCAGTAAAATTGATGTGTTATCTGTATTCTGCAGGTTGATACGCATCTGGCAATATTAAACATGTAGGGTTTCCGTTATGATTTGTACCGTAAAAAAATTCCAAACATTTTCTATTTTTGAAATTTGCACCGTAGCGACCAATAATTTTTTTGTACTTCTACCTACAGACCCGAGTGAGGGGCACTTTTTTGCGGGCTGAAGTGCACTTTTTATTGCTGCTAGTTTGGAATGCATAGGACTTTTTTGATTAAATTTATTTAAATTTTTAGGGGACGTGAAATGAACAAAACAAAACCCCGCAATTTTCGCATTTGGAATTTTTTTTTTCTCTGATGTTCAGCGTACGGAATAAATAATGTTATATTTTATTAGATCGGATTTTTTGGACGTGGCGATACCAATTATATGTCATGTCCTTATTATTTTATTTTCTTATTTGTAAAATGGTGAAGGGGGGTTATTTGAACTTTTAATATTTTTTATTTTTTTGCTTCACTACTAGGGGGCAAGATCATCTATACAGCCTAATGCCTGCGGCAGGAAGTAGTAAACCGGAAAACATGGCTTTGACGAGGCTTCCAGCTGCCATGTTAATCGATCAGCACACAGCGAACTCGCTGCTGATCTCCCGATCGGTGGACCAGCACAGTTTCTCATTCATTTAGATTCCACGGCCGTATTTGTCTAAGGGTTAAAACAGGGAGGATGGAGCCGGCTCCATCCCACGCTGTAATCAGCGGGTGTAAACTGCTCCCCCATAGCTTGTCGGTTCACCATAACACGCCTCTAACCACGCCCACACAGATGACATCACACCAGGACATGCCTCTAACCACACCCAAACACATGACATCACACCAGGCACACCTCTAACCACACCCAAACACATGACATCACACCAGGAAGGACAGTGCAGTACAGAGCTCAGTGCTTAGAACAGTACAGCGCATTGGCTCAGTGGTTAGCACAGTGCAGTATGGCAGCTCAGTGGTTAGCACAGTACAGCACAGTGCTTAGTGTTTAGCACCATGCAGTACAGGAGCTCAGTGCTTAGAACAGTACAGTGCGGTGGCTCAGTGGTTAGCATGGTACAGCATGATGACTCAGTGGTTAGCACAGTGCAGTACAGTGGCTCAGTGGTTAGCACAGTACAGTGGCTCAGTGCTTCGGACAGAATAACACGGTGGCTCTGTAGTTAACACGGTGCAGTAAGGTGGCTCAGTGATTAGCACAATGCTGCATGGTGGCTCAGTGATTAGCACAATGCTGCATGGTGGCTCAGTGGATAGCACAATGCAGTACTGTGGCTCGATGGTTAATACTGATAGATTAATCTAGAATTTAAACTGTGAGCCCCAATGAGGACAAGGACTAATATGGCTAATGTCAATGTCTGTATAGCGCTGTGGAGTATAACAGCATTATATAAAATGAATAAATATGAATTAGTATTTGCTTCATTTTCCTTAATATAATGTTGCATTATTTTGGTGATATTTTGGGGCTCCGGAGCCAATTCACAGTTTTCCTTAGGATATGTTCACACGATGTATTGCGGCGCCGCAGTACATTGTGTGTTTCGGGAGCTCACGTTGTTATGCACGTACTCCCGAGGCACGGGGGGGCTGGCAGTCCGCCGGCCACATTGACACTCAGTACTCGAGGAGGCGTAATCCATAGTTCTCTATGAGAACTATGGATTACCGTAATTTCGGTGCACATCTCGCCCATATTAGAGCGCAAATACGTGGCGAAATGCGGCGAAATTACCCCGTGTGAACATAGCCTGAGAGTTATGGTTTCTACATACATTGGTCTTCCTGGCACCTATTAATACCGTATGGAGAGGGACCTCTCTATACATATAGTTGGAATCAATATGACGCTTGACACTTTGTGCAAATTCATTGAGAAACCCAGCCCAACGTATGCAAGGCTTCTGCCCATCTAGTCGTCGTATTGTTAGTCAGTCATGGTGGCTGTTGATGAGAGAGACCTCCTTCGGAGAAAAAGGTGTCAAGGTGCAAAGACACCCAGGAACAGAGGTGTGTAATCCGGGTTAAGCTGTGCGCTTTTTCGGGATCTCCCGTCAGGCTTTATAGGCAATATGATCTGATTTTTCTGTCTATTCCATTGTCTCTGCAGCGTTTGATATTTAGACTGATTTTGCACATTTTTTTGCAGAGCAGAAGCTAATTCCTTGTGTAATAGGGAGATAAAGCCTTTAACCTTCCTAATTTGTGTGCACTAAGCCTCCTATTGTAAGTAGAGAATACTGCCCACACACGTCACATAATACCAGGAAAAGGGGCTTTTGTCGGCCTCCTGGGCCGGCGCTGCTAGGTGTTCAGGGCCATTTACATCTCTATGGCTTTCATTTTTAATCCCTGCAGTCCGATATTTAACGATATGATTTTTATCATTAGATTTAATCTTTTTCTATTCTTATTTTTTTTTATCTATTCCTTTACTCATAATGACAGTATGCCTATGGGGCATCAGTACAAGCACTTTTTTAACCTGTTAAGGACTGCAATATATCTTGGCACGGTGTCCTGTGCTGCATGAAGGATGTCACTGCTCCTCTGCTAACCAAGTTTCATCGGCAAAAAAGGCTTCGTTTTCATAGCGGTATCGGAATTGGACCTCTGCTGATTAGCAAATGAGTTGTTTTTTCCAAAGAGTCAAGTTTTCTGCTTCATCAAATAGATGGATGTTAACATTGGCTCTATGGACCCTCCAGCAGCTGTAGGAGCCCCTGGATGGTGGTGTTGGCTCTATGGACCCTCCAGCAGCTGTGTCCCCCCTGGATGGTGGTGTTGGCTCTATGGACCCCCCAGCAGCTGCGGGAGCCCCTGGATGGTGGTGTTGGCTCTATGGACCCTCCAGCAGATGTGGGAGCCCCTGGATGGTGGTGTTGGCTCTATGGACCCTCCAGCAGCTGTGGGGCCCCTGAATGGTAGTGTTGGCTCTATGACCCCTCCAGATCTGTGGGGCCCCTGGTTTGGTGGTGTTGGCTCTATGGACCCTCCAGCAGCTGTGGGAGCCCTGGATGGTGGTGTTGGCTCTATGGACCCTCCAGTAGCTGTGAGGCCCCTGGATGGTGGTGTTGCCTCTATGGCTCCTCCATCAGCTGTGGAGCCCCTGGATGGTGGTGTTGGCTCTATGGACCCTCCAGCAGCTGTGGGAGCCCCTGGATGATGGTGTTGGCTCTATGGCCCCTCCAGTAGCTGTAGGAGCCCCTGGATGGTGGTGTTGGCTCTATGGACCCTCCAGCAGCTGTGGTAGCCCCTGGATGATGGTGTTGGCTCTATGGCCCCTCCAGCAGCTGTGTCCCCCTGGATGGTGGTGTTGGCTCTATGGACCCTCCAGCAGCTGTGTCCCCCCTGGATGGTGGTCTTGACTCTATGGACCCTCCAGCAGCTGTGGATCCCCTGGATGTTGGTGTTGTCACTATGGCTCCTCCAGCAGCTGTGGGAGCCCCTGGATGGTGGTGTTGGATATATGAACCCTCCAGCAGCTGTTGGAGCCCCTGGATGGTGGTGTTGGCTCTATGGACCCTCCAGAAGCTGTGGAGCCCCTGGATGGTGGTGTTGGCTCTATGGCCCTTCCAGCAGTGTGGGGGTCCATGGATGGTGGTGTTGGCTCTATGGATCCTCCAGCAGCTGTGGAGCCCCTGGATGGTGGTGTTGGCTCTATGGTCCTTCCAGCAGCTGTGGGGCCTCTGGATGGTTGTGTTGGTTCTATGGACCCTACAGCAGCTGTGGGAGCCCCTGGATGGTGGTGTTGGCTCTATGGACCCTCCAGCAGCTGTGGGAGCCCCTGGATGGTGGTGTTGGCTCTATGGCCCCTCCAGCATCGGTGAAGCCCCAGGATGGTGGTGTTTGGCTCTATGGACCCTCCAGCAGCTGTGGGAGGCCCTGCATGGTAGTGTTGGCTCTATGGCCCTCCAGCAGTTGTGGGAGCCCTGATGGTGGTGTTGGCTCTATGGACCCTCCAGCAGCTGTGGGGACCCCCTGGATGGTGGTGGCTCTATGGACCCTCCAGCAGCTGTGGGAGCCCTGGATGGTGGTGTTGGCTCTATGGACCCTCCATAGCTGTGGGTGCCCCTGGATGGTGGTGTTGGCTCTATGGACCCTCCAGCAGCTGTGGGAGCCCCTGGAATGGTGTTGTTGGCTCTATGGACCCTCAACAGCTGTAGAGCCCTGGATGGTGGTGTTGGCTCTATGGACCTCCAGCAGTTTATGGAGCCCCTGGATGGTGGTGTTGGCTCTATGGACCCTCCAGCAGCTGTGGGAGCCCCTGGATGGTGCTGTTGACTCTATGGCCCCTCCAGCAGCTGTGGGAGCCCCTGGATGGTGGTGTTGGCTCTATGGACCCGCCAGCACCTGTGGATCCCATGGATGGTGGTGTGGCTATATGGACCCCTCCAGAGCTGTGGGAGCCCCTGGATGGTGGTGTTGGCTCTATGGACCCTCCAGCAGCTGTGGGATGCAGTCGGCTCCAGATACCTGGGACAACCTACCAGGACCCTATTGAATCCCTTCCAGCCCATCTAGCTGCTGTTCGTGCTGCAAACAGCGGTTACTCTGGTCATAACAATGTGACTCGGCCGTTGCATGAGCCTTGTGGCAGATACAAAAGACTATAGTTATGATTCAGCTTTTCACTTTGTTTAGCTATTATTTGGCCACTTTCAAGATCTCTGCTTCCTGTGAATTAAAGAAAACATTCTTATACGCAGCCACTGCATTTCAAAGTTAGTCCTGCTTACCACGGAGGGGTGAATACAATTGTATGAAGTCTACAAAATCCTCTCTGAGTTATTAACCTAGAACGCTTTGCTTACATCCCAAACATTGAGGCTTATGTATGAAAATTGTCTAGCAATAAGACGGTCCTGGTTGACCATAGCAACCACTCTGAGCCCACAGCAACCAATCAGAGCCCACAGCAACCAATCAGAGCTCAAAGTAACCAATCAAAGCCCATAGCAACCAATCAGAGTCCATAGCAACCAATCAGAGCTCATAACAACTAATAAGAGCCCATAGCAACCAATCAGAGCACAGAACAACCAATCAGAGCCCATTGCAACCAATCAGCACTCAAACCAACCAATTAGAGCTCACAGTAACTAATCAAAGCCCATAGCAACCAATCAGAGCTCATAGCAACTAATCAGAGCTCACAGCAACCAATCAGAACCCATAGTAACCAATCAGAGGCCATAGCAACAAATCAGAGCCCAAAGCAACCAATCAGCGCTCATAGCAACCAATCAGCACTCATAGCAACTAATCAGAGCTCACAGCAACCAATCAGAACCCATAGTAACCAATCAGAGCTCATAGCAACCAATCAGAGCCCAAAGCAACCAATCAGTGCCCATAGCAACCAATTAGCACTCATAGCAACCAATTAGAGCTCATAGCAACCAATCAGCACTCATAGCAACCAATCAGAGCTCATAGCAACCAAACAGAGCTAAGTTTTATTTCTCCAGAAAAATATATGAAATTAAAGCTAAGCGCTGATTGGTTGTTATGAGTGCTGATTGGTTGCTATGAGTGCTGATTGGTTGCTATGGGCTCTGATTGGTTGTTATGAGAGCTGATTGGTTGCTATGAGCTCTGATTGGTTGCTATGGGCTCTGATTGGTTGCTTTGGGCTCTGATTGGTTTCTATGTGATCTGATTGGTTGCTGTGAGCTCTGATTGGTTGCTATGGGCTATGATTGGTTGCTATGAGTGCTGATTGGTTGCTGTGAGCTCTGATTGGTTGCTATGAACTCTGTTTGGCTGCTATGGGCAACAAAGACAGTCTTACTGCTAGACAGTTTTCATACATGTCCCTCTAAAAGCCTTATGTATGAAAACTGTCTAACAGTAAGACTGTCTTTGTTGCCCATAGCAGCCAATCAGAGTCCATAGCAGCCAATCAGAGCCCATAGCAGCCAATCAGAGCCCATAGCAGCCAATCAGAGTTCATTAGCAAACCAATCAGCGCTCATAACAACCAATCAGCGCTCATAACAACCAATCAGCGCAGGTTTCATTTTATCAGAGCACTAAATGGTTGCTATGAGCTCTGATTGGTTGCTGTGGGCTCTGATTGGTTGTTGTGAGTTCTGATTGGTTGCTATGAGCTCTGATTGGTTGCTGTGGGCTCTGATTGGTTGCTATGGGCAACAAAGTCTTGGAACTAGACAGATTTTCATACATAAGGCTCTTAGTAAATGAGAAAGTTGCAGAACTTCCCATGAGACGCCCATAGAACTTACCACCCAATTTTTTCCATTCTCCCCTACGACCGCATTAATAAATTTGCTCCTTTGTGTTCCTGCCTCTTGGGAGAATGTGAGGTCTTTTATTTAGCCGAGCCCCCGCTGTCTCCCGCCACATTGGCTTCCTCACATTTCAGGATCATATATCTGAGTGTTTCATCTTCTCGGCTCAGAGCTAGAATCCGAGTAGATGGGTGTCTGAAATACCCCACTGCCTCCTTAATCTGGAGTAACTATGCGAGGCTTTGTCAGGCTGAGGGCCGGCGGACAATAGCATTAACAGCAGGTATTTGTGAAGTCACCTGGATAACTTCTCTATGATTACATAGCCAGAAGTGACATCTACTCCCAGGGCTTTGAAGAGGGGCTGCTGACTACTAGTTTGGGAATTAGGTTTTGAAGTCAATTCCGAGCACCTTGCAATTACCTGCGTTCGGCTGTTCCTAAATCCCCCTTTGTAAAAAAAATTTAAAGGTTTAAATTGTCCTTTGTTTGGCCCATGGGCCAAACCCAACCCGGGGTTTCCCCCAACAGCCAAAAGGGCCCATGGGCCAACAAAACCCCAAGCGTTTCCAATAAAAACAAACCCAGGAGGGTTTCCCCAATTTATGGGGAGCCAAAAAACCCCAAAAATGGGGCCCCGAGGGGTTTGGTGGGCCTCAAAAAATTGGGGTTGTTGGGGGGCCATAAAAAAATTGGGGTTTGGGCTGCTGGGGTTTTTGGCCCAAAAAATTGGGCCCCCCTTGGTTTGGGTTTTATGAGCCCCAAATTGGTTGTTGTGGGGGGCCCCTTTTGGTTTCCACCGACCCCCTGTTTTTGGGCTGTGGGGCCCCTAAAAAATTGGGGTAAGTTTTTGGAAAGGGTTGTAAAACCCCCCTAGGGCCCCCGCGTTTTCGGGAGGGTTTCCGGGGCCAACAAAAGGGGGAACTCGGGAAAAAGTTTTCCCAACCATGGGGGGCTCCCCCCCTTTTGTAAAAAAAAGGGCCCAAAATTTCCCCGGGGGAAACGCCCTTAAAATTCCAAAACCCAAAAATTTTTCCATTCCCACCCTCGGACCGGCCAAAAATAGGGCCCCCCCTTTGGGGGGTTTCCCCCCCCCCGGGGAATGGGGAGGCCCTTTTTTTAGCCAACCCCCTGGGCTCCCCCCACCAAGGGCCCAACCCCCCTTTTCCGGGGTCTATATCTGTGGGGTTTCCCGGCCAAACCTAAATTTCCGGGGGTTTGTGGGGGGGCCCTGGGAAACCCCCCTCCCCCCCCTTAATCTGGGATTTAAACCTACCATTTTTTCCCCCGGGGGCTAAGGGCGGGGGCCAAATTACCCAAAAACCACCGGGGGTAAGTTGGTAAAGTACCTGGAAACCCAAAAAAGGGGCCCAAAGGGGGAAATCTATGGGGGTTTTAAAAGGGGCTACTCTTTTTTGGAAAAGGGTTTTGAGCCAAAACCACCACCGGGCTTTCCCCCTTTGGTTGGGGGGTTTTCCATTTCCCATTTTTCCCCCGGTCCTTGACTTTGGGGGTTGGTGCCCCCTGGGCTACCTTTGCGGGAAAGGGTTTATGACCCATTACCTTAAAATGTGGGGTTCCTTTAAAGTAAAATTTCCGGGGGGCCCCCAAGGGTTAAAAACCGGCCCCTTAAAACCCCACCGGGGTCCAAAATTTTTTTAAGGCCAAAAAACCAAACCCAAGGGCCCCAACGCTGTGGGTTATGGGAAACCCCCTGGGGTGGGTGGGGGGGTAAACCCCCAAAAACCCCCCGGGTTTTTTCCCACAGGGTTTTTGGGGGGGTTTGACCGCACCCCCCCCGGGGCCCTGCTGGGGGGTCCAAGAGCCAACACCAAACCTTTCCAGGGGCCCCACAGCTGTTTAAGGACCTTTAGAAAAAACCCACCCCCAAACCGGGGGGGCCCCAACAGCGGGCTGGTGGGCCAAAACCCCACCCCCACCACCCCGGGGCTCCTAGAGTGGGAGGGCCATAGACCCAACACCCCCCAAATCCGGGGGGCTCCAACTGCTGGGGGTTTCCAAGACCCAAAACACCACCATCCAGGGGCCCCCACAGTTTGCGGGGGGCCAATAGAGCCAACCCCCAACCACCCAGGGGCCCCACAGCTGCTGGGGGGGTATAAGGGCCCAACCCCCATCCAGGGGCTCCCACAGCTGCTTGGGGGGGCCCCATAGACCCCCAACAACCACCATCCGGGGGCACCCCCAGCTGCGGGAAAGGGCCCAAATAGAGCCAAAACCCCACCTTTCCCGGGGCCCCAAACAGTTTCTGGGGGGTTTCCAATAAACCAAAACACCCCCAAACCGGGGGCCCAAACGGGGTTTGCTGGATTTTTCCATGGGAGCCAAAAACCCCCCACCTTTCCGGGGGCTCTCCCCCCAGCTGGGGATGGCCAAAAAGAGAAAACACCCCCCATCCAGGGGCCCCACAGTTGTAGAAGGGGGGCCCAAAGGGGGGCCATCCAAAAACCCCCATCCAGGGGCTCCCCACTGGGGGGGGGTTCCCATAGAGCCAACACCACCATCCGGGGGCCCTCCCCCAGCGCGGGGAGGGCCCCATAGACCCAAACACCAAAACCCAGGGGCCCCCACAGTTTGTTTGGAGGGGCCATAGAGCCAAACCCACCATCCGGGGGCCCCCACAGCTGCGGGAGGGTCCTAGAGCCAACCCCAAACCACCCGGGGGCCCCCCACAGTTCCCTGGAGGGCCCTTTTAGAGCCAAAAAAACCCACCATCCGGGGGGCCACAGCTCCCTGGGGGCCATAACCCAACCCCAAAACCTTTCCGGGGCTCCCACGGCTGTGGAGGGCCCAAAAGGGCCAAAACCACCACCCCGGGGTCCCCACAGGCGGGGGGGTTTCCTAAGCCAAAAACCACCTTCCAGGGGCCCCCACGGGTTGCGGAGGGGCCAAAAGAGAACCCCCCCAAACCAGGGGGGCTCCCAGACTGCTGGGGGGTTCCATAGAGCAAAACCCCACCATTCCGGGGGAAAACAGCTGCTGGGGGGCCAAAAGAGCCAACACCCCCTCCAGGGGCCCCCCGGCTGCGGGAAGGGCCCAATAAAACCCAACCCCACCATCCAGGGGCCCCCACGGCTGCTGGAGGGCCATAGAGCCAAAAAAACCACCATCCAGGGGCTCCCACAGTTGTGGAGGGGCCTTTAGAGCCAACACCACCACCCGGGGGGTTTTCCCCAAGCTGCTGGGGGTCCATAGACCCCAACACCACCATCCAGGGGTCCACAGTGCTGGGGGGCCATAGAGCCAACACCCCACCCAGGGGGCCCCCAGCTGTGGAGGGGCCCAAGAGCCAACCACCACCCATCCAGGGGGCCCCCAAAACCAAACCCCCCATGGGGGTCCTTTTTCCTTTAGGGGCCAAAACACACCCCCGGGGGCCCTTCCCAAAACTGTTTGGGGGGCCCATAAAAACCAACACCCCCATCCAGGGTTTCCCAAAAACTGCTGGGGGGACCATAGAACCAACACCCCCCACCCACCCCCAAACAGTTTTCCCTGGGGGGCCATAAAAACCAACCCCCACCACCCAAGGGGTCCACAACCTGCTGGGGGGGGCCATAAAACCAACCCCCCTTTCCGGGGGGCCCCACAGTGCGGGAGGGTCCATAGAGCCAACCCCAAAATTCGGGGGTCCCAACTGCTGGGGGGGCCCTTAAAACCAACACCACCTTTCCAGGGGCTCCCCATTGCTAAACTGGGTTACGCCCGGGAAAAATTTTTGGATCGGGTAAAATTTTGGGAAGTTTTGCCCCTGCTTTTCCCAAAACCTATTTCAACATTCAAAGCCTTGTGAAATTTTTTGCATTTTCCTGCAAAAAGTTTCTGCCCCAGGATAAAACCATTCAGGATTTTTACGGGGGGAATTTTTCTGCAATGGGGGATTCATCCCCAAATTTGAATAAAAATTTGCTTTCCCACATGGATAAAGGGGCGCGGGGAAAATTTCCCACAAAAACCCCCACCCCCCCAGACCAAAATTTCCCTGCCACCCCCAGCTTGTTTTTTTTGAAAAATTTTCAGTGTATTGGGGAGAAGAAAAATTGGTGCCTTTGGGTGAGTTTGAAAAATTTAAATTTAAGTTGCGTTAGAAATAAAAAAAAGGTGCAAACTTAAGTGAAGAATACTGGTGGGAAATAAAGGATTTCAAGAAAAATTTAGTGGCGAGAAATTTTCAAATTTGAAATTTCCCTTTTGCCCTTTTTAAATTCACATTAACTAATGTGCCTATTACCCTGTTTGCCCCAAAATAAGACACCCCGGAAAAAAAGACCTAGGCTTTTTTTGTTTATGCAATTCAGGTTTTGGCTGCTTATGTGTTTTTGGGATAAAATCACTGCAGTGTATTAATACATGTGGATGTTTTTTCAAAATAAATGTGAATTAGGGTTCAAGAAAAAAAAAAAATCCCCTAAAAAAAGTTTTTAGGGTTTTTAGGACAAAAATTTTAAAAACCCTTTTGTTTTTTATTTTCGGGGAAACAGGGTTGGAAAAAAACTGGCCGTGTTTTTTCCTTATTATGGGGATCGCGGCCCTCTTTCCCCCATCTCCACTTTTCCCAAAAATGATGGAGATATAGCAAATGTGAGGGGGCCATTCGCCCTTTCGACGGGTGTCACCCCTCTGGACCTCTTTTTTCCCCCTTATTAAAAAATAAAGGGCCCAAGCCAAGAAATTTAAAGGAAATTTTTACTGAAATTTCCTTTCAATTTTTGTTTTGGAAATTTGCAAACATTTCACATTTTTGAACCAAGCAGAAATGTTGGCGTTCGAGCAAGAGTTTTCTTTGGAGTTTTCTTATGTTATCATTTGACTAATTGCCTTTTGCTTGAACTGTGGTACCCGCACCTCCCTAATACAGGCAATTGATGAATCAAGTAGTGATGGAGTCAAAGAAATGTACAGAGGTCAAAGTCTTTGCAGCGAGATTGCTTTGTAATCAATTGCACATGATTAGAGGTAATGCTGAAAGCAACACAATCATCATTATCCTGTCTTTGATCTGTGTCAGTACCATCTTGTGAAAGTTACGAGACATTTCTGCTTTGAAGTAAACAGCAATATAAGTAATTCAGGTAGTTGTGTACAGAAGGTTAATGCTTCGATAACACAGACGTGTCCCAGCCATTACAGGAAGCTGCGTGCCTAAACACTCACACAGGGTCCTTGCATCCTATAAGTGGCTTACAGTGACCCAGATCATGGTTATGTGGTGCATAGCTGACAATATGATCATCCTCAGATATTCTGAAATATCTGTCTGGATATAAAAAGAAAAACCCTAAAAAACAATATTTGGTCTGCACATCCAAAAATACAGGTGGGAACCTACGCTATATGTTACCTCTCTTGGTGCCTGTTCAGGCAATTCAGGGAGAGTAGATTCCAGCTACAAGCTACTCTGCATTGATTTAGAAACCTGTACAGATGGGTAGAGTGCAAATGCCAAAGTGGGGGCAGTTACTACCCCATACAAACAATCTAAAAAACAATATTTGGTCTGCACATCCAAAAATACAGGTGAGAACCTACACTAACGTTACCTCTCTTGGGGCCTGTTCAGACCTCCACATTTCAGGGAGAGAAGATTCCAGCTACAAGGTACTCTGCATTGATTTAAAAACCTGTGCAGATGGGCAGAGTGCAAAAGCCAAAGTTGGGGCAGCCACTCCCCCATACAAACAGTCTAGAAAACAATATTTGGTTTTGCACATCCCCAAAAATTATTATTTTTTTTTTTTAATGAACATAGGTGCACACTGGTGTGGCAACAAAATACAAGCTCAACCCAATATCAGCAGCTCTACTAGCACTAAAAAGCAATCAAAAGGCACATAGAAACTATTGGAAAAGCATTTCTGCTACTTTGAATTCATGAAAATTTGAGGTTATTACATTTTTGATCAAAATTGTAATAAGCCCACCGCCAATTGAAAAGGCGACCTCCATACAGGTGGTAACCCACGCTATATGTTACCTCTCTTGGTGCCTGTTAGGACCTCCACATTTCATCTGTCTGGATATGACACCCATCTAGTACTCCTTGGGAATGGCATAGGGGAGTATTATGATAATTTAAGTGGTCCCAAATTGGGACATGTTGTCCTCAATGTGTTCAAATTCTATGTAAAGTGCACCAAAATTTTAATGGGTCACAGGGAACTGCTGGACAACATTAAAGGGGTTGTCTCACTACAAAGATTGCTGCTTTTTATGTTAAAGCTCTTTCAAAAACAAGTCACTTTGCAATATGTGTCCATTAACAGTGTCCTACCTATTCCTAGATTTCCCCTCGTGCATGGGCTGTTTTAGCTCCTCAGGTCACTATAGCTACAGACCTGTTTGATCTCTCCTGATAGGCCGCCGGCACTGGTTGCTAAAGCTACAGACCTGTTCAATCTCTCCTGATAGGCTGTTGGCACTGGTTGCTAAAGTTACAGACCTGTGTGATCTCTCCTGATAGGCTGCCGGCACTGGTTGCTATAGCTACAGACCTGTTTGATCTCTCCTGATAGGCTGCCGGCACTGGTAGCTAAAGCTACAGACCTGATTGATCTCTCCTGATAGGCCGCCGGCACTGGTTGCTAAAGCTACAGACCTGTTAAATCTCTAATGAAAGGCAGAAGGCACTGGTGACGATAGATACAGACCTGTTTGATCTCTCCTGATAGGCTGCCGGCACTGGTCACTATAGCTACAGACCTGTTTGATCTCTCCTGATAGGCTGCCGGCACTGGTTGCTAAAGCTACAGACCTGTGTGATCTCTCCTGATAGGCTGCCGGCACTAGTTGCTAAAGCTACAGACCTGTTTGATCTCTCCTGATAGGCTGCCAGCACCGGTCGCTATAGCTACAGACCTGGCTTCTACTGCAGCCTAGAGGAAGCCAGTAAACACGCCCATGAATTCAATATGAAACCAAGAAAACAGGACCAAGGTGAGATGAATCAATGTCGTGAGACAACCCCTTTAACTACTTGCCGACCGCCCATTGACTTTACAGCGGGTTGCAAAATTCTTCCTAACCTTTAACTTTTCCTTATTTTTAAACATAACAGCCACAAACTTAAATGTATTTTATTGATATTTTATGTGATGGAGCAACACAAAGGAGAAAGTACATGTGAAGTGTAATGAAAATGATACGCGTTTTTTCCATTTTTGCAAATTAAAAAACTGACAAGTGTGGCGTGCATATGTATTCAGCCCCCTCGGAGTGGTTGGAGAACATTTGTGAACTGCAAAGTCCTGCCACAGATTCTCAATGGGATTTAGGTCTGGACTGTGATTGGGCCATTGTAACCCATGAATCTGCTTTGATATAAACCCTTCCATTGTAGATTTTTCTGTATGTTTATGGTTGTTGTCCTGTTGTAAGGTAAACTTATGTCCGAGTCTCAAGTATTTTGTAGCCTCTAACAGGTTTTCCTCCAGGATTACCCTGTATTTAGCTTCATCCATCTTCCCATCAATTCTAGTCCCCACTGCAGCAAAGCCTCCCCCCAGCATGCTGTTGCCCCCACCAAGCAAGGGGATGGTGTGTTCAGGGTGATATACAGTGTTACCTCCATACATAGCATTTGGCATGTAGGTCTTACCTGACCAGTGCCCCTATTCCAAATGCTTGCTGTGCCGCCTACATAGCTTTTTGGAAACTGCAGACAGGATATCCTATGGCTTGCTTTAAAAAAGGGCTTACTTTTTGCCACTCTATCATAAAGGCCTGATCTAATGATTCTCCCACCTCAGCTGTGGATCTCTGCAGCTCCTCCAGAGTGACCCTGGGCCTCTTTGCTTCTTGTCTAATTAGTGCTTTCTTTATCTGGGCTGCCAGTTAAGGTGAATGGCCATGTCTTGGTAGGTTAGCAGTTGTGCCATACTCATTCCTTTTATGGATGATGGATTGAACAGTTCTCCGTGAGATGTTCAGGGCTATTTTTTTTTTTTTAAACCTAACCCTGCAATACACTTAACCACAACTTTATCCCTGAGCTGTCTGGTGTGTTTCTTGGTTTTCATGATGCAGTTTATTCACTAATGTTCTCTACAAGACCTCCGAGGACTTCCCAAAAAAGCTTTAGTTATTCTGAGAATAAATTACTTACAGATGTCCTAATTAGGTGATTTTTAAAAGCAATTGGTCACGCTGGATTTTATTTAGGGGTATCAGGAGTACAGGGGTCTGAATACATATGCACACCACACTTTTCAGTTTTTTAATTTGCTTTTTAATTTGCAATGACAGCCACAAACTTAAATGTATTTTATTGATATTTTATGTGATGGAGTAACACAAAGTAGCAAGTATTTGTGAAGTGGAAAGAAAATTCTATGCGTTTTTCCACATTTTTTCCACAAAAATTTGGAAAAAGCACATATAATTTTTTTTGCACTTCACAAATACTTGCTACTTTGTGTTGCACTATCCTGGGCTGTGGAGTCGGTGCCTATTTTGAAGGAGTCGGAGTCATCATAAAATGGACCGACTCCGACTCCCAAAATATATAAGTTGGTCCCAAAATATATAAGTTGGTTGATGCAGTGCAAAGAGCAAAAGGAATTGGGTCCAGTCGGTACTACTGCTCCCATATCTTCAGCCTTATCACATGAGGAGTGTAATTGATGACATGGAGCAGGGAAAGCGCCGCCACAGGGGAAAAGATTCTGCTCCCAGTGCAAACAGATTTCAGCAAAATGTTTCACCTGCTTTCAAAGAAGTAGAAGAGATCAACCAGTCATCAGACCTGACTGTGGCTGAGGCAATTCCTTTATACCCTGACACTGTTAGAGATGTTTCCCTGTGGTCACTGCTTTGCCCCCAACCCAAGTTAGTGTAGAGAGGCCGTTCTCTAGCCTGGAAATAATGAGATCAGATGTGAGGTCATGTATGCAGGAACTGATGGAGGCGATAGTATTTTTCAAAACAAATTCAGAGACTCCACGAATGTTCCTGCAGTGTTTTGCGTATTTGACATTTTTTTGGCATTCTAAAGTCATATCCAATAAATATATTTTACACTGACAAGCAAAATGGTAACAATGTTTTGGACTTTCAGGCTCCATATCTCACCATCCACTACAGCTTTGTACATGAGGCTACTGTAATTTTATATACAGTCATTTTATATACAGTCATCTTACATCTTATACATAAATTTGACTTGCAAGTATTTAGCATCTGCTTAGTTCTGCAGATTCTTTCCTGTAACTGTATTGTTACTGTTTTGCTCCTAAATATCAAAATGTTAATTTTTATCATTTTGTTAGTATTTGGGAAATCTGCCCTTGGTTTTCAATACTGCCTGAATTCTTCTGGGCTCTGAATCAGATTCAAGCATGTCTTGACCAAAATCTTATCCCAGGTCTCTTCTACACATTCCCAATGTTGGTGCAGACTGGACTTGGATACAAGTACAGCTTTTTCTTCAACTTTACCCACAAGTGTTCAAAAGATCAAAACATTACCCTTTTGCTTGTCAGTGTCTGTTCTACCTAAATAGCTTGATTATTGTATCATAAGGTGATAAACAGCCTGATGTTACCATTTTACTACAGTAAAGTTATCACTTAAACATGCGCCATGTATGAGGGAGTCAGGAGTCGTAGGTTTGGGAAATTGAGGAGTCAGGGCTTTGGCTTGCCGACTCCACAGCCTTGGCCCTATCACATAAAATATCAAGAAAATACATTATTTTGGTACTTACTGTAAATGCCCGGGCAGAGTTCAGAGCTGCATGCTAATTGTGCCAGTGCTGAAGCGCAGAGATGGCTGTTAGGGACAGTCTCCATGAGAAGGCAGAGACAGTTAATTACCGTCCCTGCCTCCCCAATTTATGTATATACTGCGCTCAATGAGCATAATATATACGTGACTGCCGAGGCTCGGTAACTGCAGGAGCTTCTGAGTCTTATGAGATCAGCTCTCTAGTCAGTGGTGGGGAATATATTACCCCTATAACTTGCACTTATATAACAGCACTAAGGGGAACAAAGTTATGCAAAAATGCCCCCTACAGGTCTTTTTTTCTTTTTTTTATGGGGACACAATTTGGAACCTACATAAATAAAAAGATAAACACATCAAATCAAAATCTATTTTTTGGTTTTAGTTTTACCGTTTTCCCTGATATTATAAAAAAAAAAAAATCTAATGTAAAAATTACATAAAAATAAATCGTTATGTATCATGGATAAAAAATCAAAAAATATTTTAGTAGAATAACTGAGTGCCAGAAAGTGTTACGGCATTCAAACCCCCATGTACTAAAAAAATATATGAAGATGTGCCTTCTCTGGAAGGTGGGTAGAAAGCATTATACCTACACAGTAAAGCTTCCCTATGCAATATACTTGCCCCCATGTAATCCTCTACTTGTTGACCCATACACCCTTGGGTGTAGCTAGAGGGGGTGCAGCGATAGCAGTCACTACCGGGCCCTGCAGCCGCTACCAGGCCCAAAAGCCCTCCTGCCATATAGGAAGACACCAGCCTTGTAAGTGACACATGGCAACTGGGGGCCCCATTTCACTTTTTGCACTAGGGCCCTGGAGCTTCAAGTTACGCCTCTGCATCCACCAGTAAATTTTAACCATGAGAACCTCTAGTATAGTTCCAGGCATGCACTAGGGATCATTGATATTTTCCTCTTAAAGGGGTTGCCCAGTGAAAAAAAAAATGCTCTCAATGATACCCCTCCCATGGTTAGACACTTTTGTATCATACTTTTCATTAGATTTACTGCGGGCTTCTTGCAGTTCTATAGCAGCTGTTCAGAGTTCTGTGTCTCTAGACAGACAGGAAACAGCTCTGTGTCCAGCCTAGGAGATCATGTGATTTAAGGGATGTGGCTTTTTAGGGCAGTTTTAAAAGCCACACCCTTTTGCTTCTGATTCCTCAGACTTTCAACATGAGTGAGGAAACAGAGGGTATGTACTGTACTTGGGATGAAGACAGACAGACGCAGCACCGCAAAGGATCCTGGGATTTTATTTTTAAGGGGGAAAGGTTCCCGCCCTAAAATAGGATGGCGCTCGATATTCAGATGAAGGTCAGTCAAGATTAAATAAAAGTAATGTATGTACACAGTGACTACACCAGCAGAATAGTGAGTGCAGCTCTGGAGTATAATACAGGATGTAACTCAGGATCAGTACAGGATAAGTAATGTACTGTCCCCAGTGACTGCACAGCAGAATAGTGAGTGTAGCTCTGGAATATAATAAGGGTGTAACTCAGGATCAGTACAGGATAAGTAATGTAAAGTACACAGTGACTGCACCAGCAGAATAGTGATGCAGCTCTGGGTATAATACAGGATGAACTCGGATCATTACAGGGTAAGTAATGATTTTACAGTGACTGCACCAGCAGAATAGTAAATGCAGCTCTGAGTATAATAAAGGATGTAACTCAGGATCAGTACAGGATAAGTAATGTATGTACCACAGTGACTGCACCAGCAGAATAGTGAGTGCAGCTCTGGAGTATAATAAGGAATGTAACTCAGGATCAGTCAGGATAAGAAGTAATGTAGTTTCACAGTGACTGATGCAGCAGAATAGTGAGTGCAGCTCTGGGTATAATAAAGGAGTAACCTCAGGATCAGTACAGGTT
Organism: Phyllomedusa bahiana; assembly: GCA_025379985.1. Lineage (NCBI taxonomy): Eukaryota > Metazoa > Chordata > Amphibia > Anura > Hylidae > Phyllomedusa > Phyllomedusa bahiana. Next base: position 68,042 of record JAODAL010008554.1, on the reverse strand, counting down.
AAAGGTAATGATGTCCACAGTGACTGCACCAGCAGAATAGTGAGGGAAGCTCTGGATATAATAAAGGATTTAACTCAGGATCAGTACAGGATAAGTAATGTATGTCACAGTGACTGCACCAGCAGAAAGAGGCAGCTCTGGAGTATAAAAAAGGGAATCAGACGTAAGATAAGTAATGTAAAGTAACAGTGACTACACCAGCAGAATATGAGTGCAACTCTGGAGGATAATACAGGACATACTGTATTTTAGGATCTGTATACGTCTAGTAAATTATACGTACTAAGTAATATAGCAAGAATACCCCTACTGTCTTGTAAGTACTTACATGTATAGAGCCGTGATCACATCTGATCCATGATTTCTATGATGAAGTAGAACATCAGAAGCAGGTTCGGACTAGCCCATAGGAAAATGAGAAATCCTCAGTCGGCCCTGAGCATGGCAAAATGGAGTTACTTTTAAAAAAACGAAAAGTACCTTGTAGAGGCAAAAGAAAGTGGCAAAAAGCAAGAGGCAATTTAAAAAAAAGGATTATATAATTTGTAAGGTGGACCACAAAATTTAAACCCCGCGGGCACCAAAATCAACCCTACTGCCCTAGACCCTCCGTCCGACACTGGTCAGAAGTGATGACATAGATGTGAATAGGGCCTGATGCACAGGGCCGTTCCTAAGGGCGGGCAATCGCTCAGGGCGCCAGGGCTCCACTCACCCAAGGGATCGGCCCCCCTGTCTGCACGGCCATTGTAAAAAGGCCAACAGAGTCAGTCAGCACTGCACAAGCTCATGCAGCTGCCTACAGGGAGGGAGGCAGGAGGGTCTTATCCCCCTGCCTCCTTCCTGTATTATCAGCGCTTTTGGGCGTTGTACATACACCCCAAACATGCAAGGGGCGCACGCTTTCACCACGGCCCCGGACGCTATGTGTAAGCTGTGATGACTCACGCCCTTTACACTATTTCCCCGGCTTCCCACCTGCCCCTGCAGGGATCCTGGTGAGGTGATTTTTTTTATTTTTTTATTTTTTATTACTACGAGGCAAAAACATGGCATGGTGGGTATTAATGGCTACAGGGGAAATACCTGACTATGGGGGGTATTACAGATAAGGGGGAACTACCTGGCTATGGGGGAGTAAAACATGGACAGGGGCAACTACCCGGTATGGGGGGTATTTCATGGTACAGGGGGAACTACCTGGCTAGGGGGGGTTTCATGCTACGGGGGAATACCCGGCTATGGGGGGGATTTCATGGCTACGGGGGGAACTACAGGGTATGGGGTATTACATGGCTACAGGGAACTACCCCACTATGGGGGGGGATTACATGGGTACGGGCAACTACCTGGCTTGGGGGGTATTAAGGCTACAGGGGGAAAAACCCCCGGCTATGGGGGGATTACTGGTACAGGGGGAACCCGGCTATGGGGGGGATACATGGTCAGGGGGAACTACCTGGCTATGGGGGGGATTACATGGTACAGGGGGAACTACGGTTGGGGGTTTACATGGGTAAGGGCAAACCTTTATGGGGGTTTCCCTGGTACAGGGGCAACTACCTGGCTTGGGGAGTATTTACATGGGAACAGGGGCAACTCCCGGCTATGGGGGGGTGTTACATGGCTACAGGGGCAACTACCTGGCTATGAGAGGGGGTATTACATGGCTACAGGGGCAACTACCTGGCTACATGGGGTATTACATGGCTACAGTGGAACTACCTGGCTATGGGGGGTGTTACATGGCTACAGGGGCTACTATCTGGCTACCGTGGGCTACTATCTGGCTACAGGGGCAACTATCTGGCTACAGGGGGGTATGACATGGCTACAGGGGCAGCTATCTGGTTACAGGGGGGTATTACATGGCTACAGTGGTCTACTATCTGGCAAAAGAGGGCTGCTTTCTGACTACAGTGGGTTTCACATGGCTACAGGGGCAACTACCTGGCGACAGGAGTTACTATATGGCTACAGGGGGCTACTACATGGCTACCAGGGGGCATATTACATGGCTACCATATGAGGTCCTATAGATGGGGAGTTTGTATAGAGATAGGAATTGGTAGAGAAGTGATTATACAGTGAGGAGTCTAAGATGTTTGTTTTGTAAATTCTACAGTGAAGTGTTGTGGCCTGGAGAAGTCGTCATGGCGGAGTGAAACAGATGGAGAAGAAGAAGAGAAAGAGAACAGCTCTTCAGAGACGTCTCCTGTGAGTCACTAGGTATAACTTTACTGTAATCACTTATATGTCTGCAGAGCCTGTGTACAGCTGGTATCCACCACTGTATGGTCACTGTAATATTGGTTGTAGTATAATGGCTTATATCAGTAATGGTCAGTTTGTATTATTCAGTCACTATGTAGTGATATGTGGTCACGGTGTGGTGGTATTATTTGGTCTCTATGCGCTGGTGATATGTGGTCATAGTGTAGCAGTATTATTCGGTCACTATGTTGGTGATATGTGGTCATAGTGTAGCAGTATTATTCGGTCACTACGTACTGGGGATATGTGGTCTTAGTTTGCCTGGGATTCTGGTTGGTGTAGCAGTGTTATTTGGTAACTGTATGACTATTATTTAGTAGTTTTATACCTAGCACATAGTGTTAAAGATTTTTGTATATTTTAGCTTTGGTTCATGGTGATGCACTGTGTCGCATTGTGGTGCATTATGCATTATAATAACCACTCACAAGACAGCGAGGGACTGTCAAGTTTCACTCATGGTGTCCGGCATCTTACCAGACCAAATTGCATTGGACCCTGTGTTATTTTGTCGAGGATTTTTGATAAAACCTGCAACGCAGATGTGAACTGTGCCTTATATATTCCGTTGTGTGACCACAGTATATGATTGTATTAAGGAATGTTCAAAAATGTCTCATACGTCTGCCATAAACACATGGTAATTTATTTACAAAATGGTACAAAGCATACAACAAAGCAGTTCATATCATTCTGAATGGATTTAGAAAAGTAAGCATATATAAATACAGTATATAAATAGAGTAAAAAATAAGAAATGTCTGCATCCAATAAATTAAATATAAATAGTGCATTTAGAACCAAGTGCTTAGTGAAAGGAGAACGCCAAAAAGTTACAAAAACACATTTCCCTCTGCTTAAAAATAATAATAAAAACATCTTACGTTATTAATACTCTCTTGTCCATATCCGTCCTGAAACTAAGAGGTGTCCTATGTAGTAACAAAATTAGGAGCCAGTCCTTATGACAATCAATCTTATTGACAAATATCATCACCTATCTATATTATCTGTACACTACTGTGTGAATTCCGAAATCTGAGAACGTGTCTAGCAATGCTGATGTGGCGACATGCATGATTTTTGTCGAGGTGACAATTTTTATGCATATGATATTTGACTAGAATGCGCCTGATTTATGAGCCCGCTGTAGAGTCATAAATCAGGCGCATTCTAGCGCTCGGGCGACATTTCTGGCTCAGGTAAACCACTGAAAGTGCTCTACCTGTTCCAGCTGTAATGCGCCGAGAAAATGCCACAGGGAAGCTATAAATCTGTAGCTTTGTACGGTTCTAGTGCGCCCCGCCTCCTGCACTACCCCCCCGAAATCAGGAGCATTACAAAGTGCCGCTTGCACTTTGTAATGCGCCCAGTGGTGTGTGTGTGGGGGGGGCGGGGGATTTCAGCGCAGCAAACGGGGCTCCGTCTGATATCGGGCTGAAAAGACGGCAGATATCTGTCGCAGCCCCGTTCATACATGTCGCCCATAGTGCACCATTATTTGGCACAAAGTATTGATATGTGCACCAGCCATAAGGATGAGAAAGCGGTCTAATATGCCAGGTAAGCTTTGCCAAACTGAGAGCGCTATATTGATACATTGGTGCTATTTTTGCCAAAATGACAGATTCATGCATAGTGTCTGAATTATAGGTGTCAAACTAATTTTCAAAGAGGACCACAGCAGTATTATGTTCAGAGCCATCTTCTACATTGGGCACACTAGGCAGTTGCCCGGGAACCCCACAAGTATAGGGGCCCCAAGTGGGGTATGCTTGTCCCAGGAATACAAGAAACATACCCAGGATCCCATGGTTGGATTTGCTTATTTTACTGTTTGTGTGATTTTAGCATGTGCAAACAAATAAAAACTATGGTGGAGAAGGAAGCCAAAGGCACCCTGCCCTGCCAATCAGTCTTGTAGGCTGCAGGCTGCTGGTGTCCAGATATAAGTGGGGTGATAATATGGTTGTGTTTGGGGGTGGCTAGAGGCAGGGCCTAGTGTGATGTCATGTATTTGGACAGGGCCCACTGCAGTGCTCTGCCCAGGGGCCCATAATGCTGTTAAGACGGCTTTGATTATGTTTCCCCTTAAATGGCCTTTGGAAGCCTTGGGAGATGGTTAGGGTGTCAGTGCTGTGCCGCTGTATGTGAGTTGCTGAATAGAGCGGTGTGGAGGTGCCAGAGCTCCGAATACAAGATGGTGCCCACTTCCAATGTTCATGTGGCACCACCACTGTCAAGAGCTAGCTGTGTCCTCCAGGAAAATGGAGAGACAATCCTCTGTGTCCAGATCTAGTCCATCCCTGCTCGCTGTGTCTAAGCTCTCAAGGGCCACAGTAAATGACATGGTGGGACTTTGAGTTTGAACCATGTGGTCTGAGCAATGCAATATTTAGCTATCTTCACGCTAACGTTAGGGGGTCCAGTTTATTTTTTTTCTAATACACAGTAACCCACATGTGTTAAACTTGGGCCTGCTATGCAATTTTATGTAGCCTGCAAGAACTTAGACACATTGGGCGGCATGTATGAATGGGGCTGCGCCAGGCATGAGGCGTCTTTACAGCCCGATATCAGTACACAGCCCCGTTCATACATTTTTAAAATTTTTAAAATTTCCGAACGCCACTCCGGGGCAGTGTGCACTACAACCGTAGCGGAGCTACATATTTATAGCTTTGCTACGGCTTTTCTGGACGCATTACAGCTGGAACAGGTAGAGCACTTTCAAAGTGGTTTACCTGAGCCAGAAATGTCGGCCCGAGCACTAGAATGCACCTGATTTATGACCTGCTGTAGAGTGGGTTCATAAATCAGGCGTATTCTACATTAATGTTAGACGCATGAAATTTGTCGTGTTAATGCCAAATTTCATACAGGTCGCCCATTGAGCAGAGATCGACAAAAGGACTGTCTCTTCAATATTTCCAATGGAACCAACCAGAGCTTGGTGAGGCCAGTCCATGGAGCGACCACCAACTTGGATTCGGAGCTCCTGCCTACACCTCCACACCACTCTGTTCAGCAATCACAGGTGGTAGCACAGCTCTGACAACCCTACCCAGGCCCTTTAGCCACAGCCCCACGGCAGAGGCGTAACTTCAAGCTCTTCGGCCCTGGTGCAAAAAGGGAAATGGGGCCCCCTAGTTACCATGTGCCATTTACAATGCTGGTATCTTCTTATGTGGCAGAAGGGCTTTTGGGCCCCCTCAGGCCGCAGGGCCCAGTAGCGACTGCTACTGCTGCACCCCCTATAGCTACGCCCCTGCCCCAAGGCCTTCTAACTGCCCTTTAAGGAGGAACAATAATGCTGAAGTGGCCCTCAGTGAAGTTTGATACCTGTGAAATAACCTGTTACAGTCAATGGTGACCTTCAGGATGCACTAATATCGGATACAGCATGGTACTGGTGTGAACAGAGCCTTAGTTTTTGATATTACATGTTCCTTTGAGGGCACCAAGAGATAATCCATTACTAGTTTGTACATTTTGCTTTCCTTTAAATCCCTTATACCATTGGATTGAATTGTCGGCCACTTTGGGCCACTTTCATTTTGTTTCCCCTAAAAAAAAAAAAAATTCTGGTGACTTGACCTTTATCTTCTAAGATGTAGCGGCCTGGATCTTACGTCATTGGCCACCCCGTGCATTCCTCCTCCATCTCTACTAGAGTCCAGTTACATCACAGCTATTTTTTGTGAAAGCCCAGCTGACGTATAAGCCCCAAGGGGTCCATGCTCTCGACATTGGGGAGATTTTTATCGTCATTGTCATAATGAAATCCATCATCTTCCCCAACAAGGTCCAAAGGGGTCCAGTGAATTACAGGCAGGAAGTGGGACAGGGGCAGGTAGCCTTTTCCTTTGGATTGTTGCCTCTGCTTGTCTTTGCTCAAGGAGATGGCCATCCCATATTTTGGGGATTTATACATATTGTATCCGTCGGGGAGGATCTCCTCTTTGAAGGTGCAGTCTTCTGCAGCAAAAGTGTCCTGGAGAAAAAGCAAAAAATAAAGATTGGAATTCACAATGATAATTATAGGAAAAAGTCTACAGTTCTGTGCTGGTTATTAAGGGATGTCTGCTATAATAAGTTGTAAATGGGGCTAGTCTGAGGAATAATAGAAATACAGTTATACTCACCTACCTGCCCTCCACCACTGCCGCTCTGAAGCCTCCCAGGATCCGCCCCTCTTCACTTTCGGGTTCTTGTCCCAACACACAGGAGAGGCTCTCAAACTATTTCCTCACAATTGAGCACGAGCATCTTCTGTGTGTCAGCATGAGACCCTGGATATACAGAGGAGCCAATCCCAGGGCGCTCTGGAGCGGTAGCAGTGCAGGACAAGTGGGTGAGCATTACTTTTTTTTCTCTTTTTTATTTTTTTTTTATTTTTTTTAAACTAATGTTACAAGACTGGATAACTCCTTTAATAGAAAACAGAGCTACAAATCCCCTGCATTGATATGGAGGAAACCAATATCTGTGGACACCAATACAGACAATCCCAGGGTTATGAATGGGATAGAGACTGTAAGTTTGTTCTTAAGTTGAATTTGTATGTAAGTCAGAACAGGAATATTTATTAAATGTAACTCCAGCACAGAAGGTTTTTTTTTTTGGGATAGTGCAGTGAAGGGTTTGTTTTGCTGTCTGCCCATGTTAAGAAGATTTCACCTCATTCTCACCTCATGTGCTGCTGTGGAATGCTGGAACTTGTCGTTCCACAGTTACTATCTGCTGTGGAACATGGAACTACAAGTGCCAGCATGCCCCCATAAGTCTCCATTTGCAACTAGGGGACAGATGTAAGTCGGAATGGTGTACGTCGGGGACTGCCTGTAGTAGAAGCTTACTACTTTCAGGAGGCAGCCAGAATATTATCATTTACCTCTATGGCTGCACCAGAAAGTTGGAGAATGATGTCAGAGAATCTCAGTTCCCTTCAATATTCAAAACTGAGCAGTGGTGACCGCCCCCTTGACAATGTATACAGTTGGCCTATGTACTACAATACAGTGTGAATCTTAGGGTATGTTCTCACGTATTTGCGCTCTAATACACGCCGGAATTATTGTAATCCATAGTTCTCATATAGAACTATGGATTACGCCTCCTCTCCCCGCTTGTACGCACGGGGAGATAAGTGACATGCCAATTATTCGTGGCGAATACATGTATTAGCGCGAGCTCCCGAAGCACACGATGTATTGCGGCGCGTACAGTACGCGCCGCAGTACATCGTGTGAACATACCCTTAGTGCTCTCTAGTGTTCAGAACTGATCAATAGTGACCGCCCACTTGACAGGTTATGCAGTAGGCCTATTTCCTGGACTGATTAGCATATTGGTGCCCAAACTAACGGCACCTAATGAACAGAGAGGCCAAGATAAAAACTGAACCGCCCTGGAATTAGTGAAGTATCAGCCATCCGTAGAATAAACCAGCTCTATTTTTTAGGGGACCTCACATATCCCCTTTAAATATATTGCCTCAGTCGAGGTAAGAAGACTTCATGTAAGTAAGGCTTAATTTGTGCATAGTAAGAGTTGCTGAAACGATCTCAGTTCTTCTTTTTCTTTATTCTTTTCAATACCTCTGTTTGCTGTAAGTGAATAGAGACATTATTGCATACACTAAGTAGCTAAACATCTGTACGGATCTACTACTTCTCACAGATGTGGGTTTGCTACAATATATTCAGTCCAGGCAATTGTCTTTAGCAGCATAAATCTTTCTCTTGTACTGAGGGTTTGTTACAATGTTCCATTCCAGGATTCCAGGCTCTAAGCTTGATTAAAAATGATGCATGCTTTGTGAGGTTTTATGTATTAATTGCTCATTATGGTAGCCTTTGAAACATGCTGAGATATAGGTATTCAGCACCTTTGAACAATACTGCCAGCTATTAACCTGCGCTTGTCTCGCTGTCCGAGCCGAGACATTATCAGCTCCTGTGGCATTGAACTAAAGTTCATTCACTTCCCCTGACTGAGCCAAAAATAAAGCCAGAGGTGTGTGACTGAGTAAACGGTACAGGAAGGGTCAATTCATTTACAACCTGGAATCAATGATATTGAAGATTAGGTGGAAGTCTAGGGCTATAGCTATAGGGAGTGACCCAGGCTCAATGCCACATAAAAATACATCAGTGTAGGGGTATAGCTATAGGGGGTGCAGAGGTAGCAGTCACACCTCTACCCTGGTGCATGAGTGGCCTAAGAATCCTCTGGCATATAAGAAATCATCAATTTTGGATTATGACCTAAGGGGATGCAGAGGTAGCAGTCAAAATTTGTGCCTAGTGCATGAGTGGCCTAAGAGTCCTTTGCCATATAAGTAGACTTCAGTGTAGAGGTATAGCTATAGTAGGTGCAGAGATAGCCATTACATCTGGTGCCTAGTGCAAGGGTCATCTAAGGATCCTCTGCCACTTAAGAAGATACTAATTTAGGGGTATGGCTATAGGGGGTGCAGAGGCAGCAGTCACACTTCTTGCCTAGTTCATGAGTGACCTAAGGATCCTCTGCCACATAAGAAGACATCAATTTAGGGTTATAGCTGTAGGGAGTGCAGAGTTCTCAGTCACACCTGGTGCCTTGTGCAAGGGTCACCTAAGGGTACTCTGCACTTAAAAAGACACCAATTTAGGAGCATGGATTTAGGGGGTGCAGAGGTAGAAGTCACACCTAGCGCCTAGTGCATGAGTGACCTAAAGGTACTCGGCCTCATACGAAGACACCAATTTAGGGATATGGCTATAGGGGGCGCAGAGATAGCAGTCTCAAGTAGCGCCTAGTGCAGGAGTGACCTAAAGGTACTCTGCCTCATAAGAAGACACCAATTTAGGGATATGGCTATACGGGGTGTAGAGGTAGCAGTCTCAAGTAGCGCCTAGTGCAGGAGTGACCTAAGGGTATTCTGCCTCATAAGAAGACACCAATTTTGGGGATGGCTATAGGGGATGCATTGGTTAGCAGTCACATCCGACATTTGGTGCTTGGGCACATAAGAAGACACTAGTGTTATCAATGGCACATGGTAGGAAGCTTTGCTACCATTAATAAATTCAGGGCCCCATACAGTCAAAGTATCTGGTCCCCCTCATTTACCCACTACCTTTTTTACAAAAAATTGATTAGGGTCTCTGACAGCAGAACTGCCAATAGTGTCCTGATGGTGACACCAGAAGGTAGGCGTCCCTATCTTCAAATTATGGTGAAAACTCTTTGGGGTGAAAACCCCAAATAAGGGTCCCAAAATATTCCACTCTTTACCAGTACATCAGGCTGTATAGGTTTTCCATATACTACATGAAGTAAGATATTAAACAGCTTGGTTACATCATTATGGCTTTGGGAAAAGTGATGTCCCCCCATATATTGTGCTAATATTCAGTATATGGGTGTAGCCACCTCCTAGGAATAGGGATCCTCTTGCAGTCCTACCTTTGCCCTATTTCTGCTTAATGAGACCATGCGTAGGGATCGGTTCAAAGGATTCTAAAGATTTAGCAATATGTTAAAGTGTCACAGACAAGGGACCCCAGCACAGTAAATCTCATCAACCATTGGGTTTGGTGGGCCTGCTATGGAGCGCTCACATATAATTCTGCTGTTTTCAGTTTCTAGACCTCTCAGGAGTAGGATTGGCCACAACCTCTTCACCCTATACTGTTGGACTGTTGCAAGGGACATAAACAAATAATTTGCAGAGGGAGCGATCAAACATGACCGTGCAAAGTAAACCACATTGACCTGAAATACCCTGTGGTATAGAGCGTTGCTGATTACAATGGAAAGATCATAAATAATTCCCAGCTCCACATGTGCTGTATAACAGCACAACACCTGCAATAATTCCTTAAATATACTACATGTAAGGGGTGCCCAGGGCCATGGGGACAAAGTGTAGGCTACTGTGCCTTTGAGAGAATTGATGCATGTATATGTTATATATGTTAGTTATTGTGTTCACACTGTTCATTGGTAATAGTTTGCATTGGTTGGTGCCATGGTAGCACCCTCATGTGCCATGCTTCTTGGTTGGGGGCAGCTGGGTCTAGCTTAGGAACTCTTATAGAGTTGATGGCAGCTGGGGCTAGCTAAGGAAGCCCTAAAGGGTTGGAGACAGCGAGAGATAGTTAAAAAAGCACTATTCCTAAGCTAGCACAGCAAGTGGGGCTAGCTTAGGAAGCCCTATATAGTTAGAAACGGCCAGGGCTAGTTTTGGAAGCCCTATAGAGTTAGAGACAGCCAGGGCTAGCTAAGAAAGCACTGTAGAGTATTAGGGAGCTGGGCCTAGCCAGGGATACCTATGGAAGCTCTATTGAGTTGATGGAAAGTGTGGCTAGCTTAAGAAGCCCTGAAGAGTTGTAGGTTGTTGGGGTTAGCTTAGGAAGCCGTATAGAGTTGGAGGGAGCCAACTGTGTATACTGTCTGCTGCTTACAAGTTGCAAAAACAATTGCCAAAATTAGGGGACTTACTGTGACATACTGGCTTTTGAGGACTTATTGCTGGGCCACGATCCCCAAGCAAAGGGCCCTGTTTTTCCTAGGCAGAAGTTGGACTCTGAGACAGAGCATATATGATTGTAGGTAACTGTAAGTGGTTTACTTAGGGCTGTCTTAAATCATTTCAGGGCTCTGCACAGGCAAAGCATCTGGACCCCTCCACACTTTACCAGTTCCTATCTTGAACCTTATCAGTCGGTCCCTTAAAAAAAAAAAAAAAAAAAAATGTGGTCAGGGCCCTTTACAGAAGTGCTGTCAGTACTGACCTGATGGCACCTATGGGTTTATAGAGAAAAGTCGTTTCCTCTGTTACCCATCGACCGTATCATGGGTTGCTATGGCAGTTGCTATGTACAATAGCTTCAAGGTAGGCTCAAGAATCAACTCCACTGGTGGGCCACAAGAATCAACTCCACTGGTGGGCCACAAGAATCAACTCCACTGGTTGGCGCCAGAATCAACTTTACTGGTTGGCGCCAGAATCAACTTTACTGGTGGGCACCAAGAATCAACTCCACTGGTGGGTCTCAAGAATCAACTCCACAGGTGGGGCCCAAGAATCAACTCCACTGGTTGGCGCCAGAATCAACTTTACTGGTGGGCACCAAGAATCAACTCCAGTGGTGGGTCCCAAGAATCAACTCCACTGGTGGGTCCCAAGGACACCAACCCAACACTACTAACAGCTGCTTGCTACGTATCTCATATCATATACATCAGCCTGTCAAACCCTAACTTTGCCCAGTCACGCACTGCTCTAGACATAACAGTTGTGGTTTTAGCTACAGTGTTCCCTTCATAGTCTCATGGAACATTTCCTATTCATATGACAACTCTGGATCTCATATGAGATGTCAACAACCCTTCTGGACTTACTTCTGCTCATCACATAGCATTTTCAGCCCTCATTCATGGTATCCGTCAGTATTCTGTGAAAATGTATCCTGACAGACACTGCAGCGGGGCCACGAAAGAGCCTTCTATTGGGAGCTTCTATTGGGAAATATCCAAATGGTCCTAATTGAGCTACATTTGGACTACTTAGCGAATGTGTAGGGCTTCTGCATCGACAACGGACCACGCTTTTGTGTCTGGTGCAGAAATTTTAAATGTTCGCTGATTAAGGCAAACTAATTAGGACTACTTTCGCCCTATAGAGGTCAATGGCCCCATCACGGTATTCGTTGGGATAAATTTCTATGGTATCAAGAGGGATAACATGAACAGGGGCTAAAGACATTGAGTAAATGTGGCCTTAGCTCAAATAATCAATATAAGAATATTTAAAGACTTGGATAGGGCTGTGGGTTGTCAGCATCCTACTTTCTCTTAAAACAGTGTTCCCACCATAGACTTTGGTGGCATATTGAAAGAACATGCCATCAAAGACTGATAGGCATCTATCTCGGGAATAGCCCTCAAAAGTCTCGGCTCAGAATGGAGACTCAGTCACGCTTGTGCACGACTCTCCATTCTGTTCTATGGGAGTTCCCGGTACAAGTGAGCAGTGTATTTGGCCGTACTCCCACAGAACCGAATGGAGAGGCGAGTGCAAGTGTGACCAGTTCTCCATCCTGAGCCGACACTGTCAAGGGCCCATTGCCGAGATGGATACAATTCACACAGGTGAGACCTTCACCTATTACACTTTGATGGTGCATGCTAGTGATTTGCCATCAAAGTCACCATTTTAAGGGCAGAATGATTAAAGGGGTTGTCTCACTACATTGATTCATCTCACCTCAGTCCTGTTTTCTTGGTTTCAATTTGAATTCAGGGGCATATTTACTGGCTTCTACTAGGCTGCAGTAGAAGCTAGGTCTGTAGCTATAGCAACCAGTGCTGGCAGCCTATCAGAAGAGATCAAACAGGTCTGTAGCTATAAGCGGACCTGAGGAGTTTTGATGCAGGCCCATACAAGAGGGGATATCTAGGAATAGGTAGGACACTGTTAATGGACACATATTGCAAAGTAACTTCTTTTTGCAAGATCTTTAACATAAAAAGCAGCAATACTTGTAGTGAGACAACCCAATGAAGTCTAAAAAAAAACTGAACATCATACAGAGGTATTCAGATTTATTGCAAAAAGTGTCTTTCATGTCCATCCTCTAATAATGGAACCATGCCTCCCAAGTATCCCTATTTTGGAGGGATAGTCCCTATTTTTAACCTTTGTCCCTCTTTCCCTCTTTTTCATTTGGGAAATAGAAATGCAAAAAAAAAATATCACTGAAAAAATGAACACCAAACTCTATATCAAAAATATAATTTTTATTTCTAACCTATAAAAGGATAGGTTGGTATCCTTTTATAGGTTAGAAATAAAGGTTATATTTTAGATATAGAGTTTGCTGTTCATTTTTTCAGTGATTTTTTTTTCTTCACGAACTCTCTGAGATTATATTTTTCTTCAGTGATTTTTTCTTGAATGGAGCAAATAGATTTGCATCAATAAACTGACTCTCTTGCTTTAAAAAGTATCTGTTTGCTTCCTAGCTGTATATTACATAACAACTTACTTAATATTTCATCATTGGATACACTATTTCATCATTGGATACAATAAAATCCTAAAATGTCTTCCTTTTTGGCTATCTAAAAGTTGTCATGTATGTTTTTGGGCGTGGTTAGAGGTATGTCTTGGTGTAATGTCATCTGTTTGGGCGTGGTTAGAGGCATGGCCTGACATGTCCCTCTTTGCAATCTCTGAAAGTTGGGAGGTATGATGGAACCCATGACACCAACATTGCCAGAGCTTCACGTGACTTTTCTATGCAATTATACAAAAGTTTATCCTTAATTTTAAGAAAAATTTATAAAAACAATAGTATTTTGAGAAGAGACAGGGGCGCTTTAAACCTCACAGAAACTCACCATGCCATAAAGTGTGCCGTCACTCGCCATGCAGAGGTATAGAGAAGAGTGATATCCTCGAATGGCCACCAGCCCGACTGCGACCGCTCTGATTTCAAGCAAACCTGTTTCAGAAACAGATAGATATTACTAGTTGCTGCATGTACATTTACCTTTAAATCAGCTTGCAGCTGTCAGGGAATGCTGGGAGTTGTAGTCTTTCACTAACTGGAGAAGCACAGGTGAATGAACACTTATTAATGTAACTTGAAGCAAAATCTGCAATAGGGGCCCTTACTAAGCATGTGCCATTTAAGGGTCCCCTTAGGCACCATAGTTCAGGACCACTGCTGCCTCTGCATCCACTATGTTAGTGAAAACACTGCTTAAAGGGTGCACTTGGCTCCATTCAGATCTCCTATAGATATAATTGGGGAGAACTGGACAAGTGCAGCCATCTCCCTGACTCGTAGCTATAAACTAACCTCAGATCTAATCTTGCAAGATGGGCCAAGTCAGCCCGTTACCATAAAAATAAGCAGGAAATCAATCAGGAATCATAAATTCACCTTTACACAATAAGTTAATATACTTATGTTACTTAATATACTTGGGTTATGACAATTTAATTGTGTTTATGAGTCCAGATAGGGAAATGGGTCTGGTTTTTGCAGTAGTTTCACAGGGGGTAATCCAAAAATCCATTACTAACTGGTATATGCATTAAAACTACAAGAAAACGTTATATATATATATATTATATATGTGTGTTGGTTTATATATATATATATAATATATATATATACTAATATATAATATATTATAGCTTATAATATATATACATATCTATATTATTTATATATTTATTATTATATATATATATTATATATAATATATATATATATATATATTTATAATATATATATATATATATATAATATCATAAATCTTTATAATGCACTAATTGGGAAATACCTCAAACTCACCCTAAATATGACCCAAAAATATACTACTGGATTCATTGTCTTCTATGAAGATGCATTTGCCTGGTCTTGGGGGTAATAGAGGTAGGGTCCCACTAGATACAAGGACTAAGGGCGACATATCCCAACTCGCCAACGCCAGTTTTTTGGTCTATTTTGCGCCTAAACCTCTTTTGACTCCTTATTCTTGTTGTAAATGAACTGTCGTACACCAAAACTAGGCGCATTATTCGCCGGGCACGACACTTTGTAATGCGCCTAAATATGGTGGGCTGTGCGCCCGCGTCGCACAATGCGCCTCCATTAGGCAATGCGCCTAGATAGGCGCATTACATATCTCACCAATGATATGCTATGAGTCGCGAGTTGCGTAATGCGCCTTTTTTGACGCGAATCGTCTTTTTAGGCACATTAAGTTTTTCAATGCAAGGTATAATTAACTCCAGTTTTTGGAAAGGATCGGACTTTCAGGCGCACTTTACACTGATTTAATGCGCCTAAAACTGGCATGGATACGCCACTTTTCTGGCATGTCGCATGAAGTGATCACAATCTATGTACTACACTGCTGACTATGTTGGGGCTACATAAGTAGCAGGAAATAGGGCTATGTTCAGAATATGTTGGAAAATACTAATGTCATTTATGCTGAATTTATCCACAGGGTAAAGTGGGAGGGTCGGGATGACGGGAAGGCGAAGGTAGGCGACCACCTAGGACTTAACTTTATCCCAGGTGGGAAGGAGGTGCATGGAGGCATGGAGTAGGATGAATTTTTCATTGGGGGCACTATGTGCCCTATTTTACCTAGGGCACCCAGTCCTGAAGGTGGGCTTGATGTATGCCAAAAGAGATGCGAACAGATCCTAAGATTCACACTTGTTCTAACTATAGTATTATACTTACAGATAGTAAACTATTATAAAACATTTTTCACCTTCTACTATCACCGTCTATAGATGAGAAGTTTTGCCCCAAGCTCCAAATCTTTAAGTGTTTTACCTTATACAAGGGCAATGGTATCAACATTGAGAAAGATGCTCAAAAATTGTTCTTGGAAATAGTTGGGACATAGCTAGGTAGATCTGGCCAGGCATGTTCTATGGATGATAGGTGCTAACAGTGGGGTGGGAAGGATACTACTGTTATGCCAGGTCCTAAATATTTATCCCGGTAAAGGAAGTCTTAGCTACCACTAAATTGCTCTGACCTTTGGGAATTGTTCCAGTGCTATAGATGGTGTTTGCAGAGGCAGCGCCATAATTACGTTTTCCTTAACCTCAGGCTCTGTCCACACGATGAGTATTTTAAGATTCTAATTTGTTCTAATCATCTAAAGCCGAAAGTAAACCATCCCCATTGGCCTCAATAGAAAAAACATGTTTTAGTCTATACAATACGTATGAGTAAAAAAAACTTAGAATATGTTCACTCTTCCTTTGTATCTGGCTAGCGGATCCACGTCCAAAACCCCATAAACTTGAATGGGACTCATTTTCTGACTGTAATGCTATGTTCACACGGGCTAATTTTGCCACGTATTTGCGCTCTAATATGAGCGAGATGCGCGCCGAAATTACGGTAATCCATAGTTCTCATAGAGAACTATGGATTGCGCCTCCTCTCCCCGCTCGTACAATACTATCGTATTGTACGCCCGGGAGATAAGTGACATTACATGCCGCAAGTAATGACAGTCTATGGGGCCGGCGGGCTGTCAGTTCCCACGCGCCGCAGGAGTACGCGCCGATCAGCGAGACTCCCAAACACCCGGCGTAATTGCAGGGCGTACTGTACAAAAAAAACTACCTTCAATCTACATGAAATACTCATTGAAAACTACGTCGTCTGAATCGAACAAGAATCCGACAAGTACGTTTTACTCATTGTGTGGATGTACCCTTAGGCAAGATTCAGTTTGATGCCCAAGCCCCCTATCTAAATAGACTGGCCAACCTAAGTGCTTGGAAGGTGCCCCCTGACAACCAGCACTGGGGGCAAATGCCCTACCAGCACCCGTCCCTCTCAAACACACATACACCTCTGCACCCTGTGGATCCTTTAACAGATGTCCTATTAGGGTCTCAAAAGCATAAACCCATCTGCTCCCTGGAGCATTATCATACGTATATTAAAGAACCTTTTGAAGCCCCATTGTTGAAGAGGTGCGACAGTTCCCGTCCATATGAATACACAGAGTCACACAGATGTGCAACTTTTCTGATCTTTAAAAAGTTGAGTAAAAAGTTGCTTCTGAAGCCCCCTCCTAATACAGGCGGCGAGCGTCCGCTACGTGTGGAGTCATTTTCGCTTGTACTCACTGTGAGAACTTTGATGCCTTTCTCCATCCACTCTTCCATCGTCGTGTATCCTGAGATAGTAGCTGTCCTGTCCGTGCTTCCGAACCGTATACAGCCTTCTTGTCCGGATAGTCTCCCCCCAGCCGTTGTGCACATGTGGCCCTGCATCAAAAAGGGGCAACGTGTGAACCACCAGCACAAGACATAGCTCCACCAGCACGACACATCCCAGTATCTGAGGCAGCCTCTTCCACATCTTCTCTGGGGCTGGAAATTGCAATTTGAGAGCTCAAAGACACCACACAGTGTGACACTAAAGTTACTAGACACAGACTAAGACAAGTAATGCTTTTTGCCTAATTGCCTCAGGGCTGTAGTAAATACAAAGCCAATCCCCTGCCTTTTATAGATCCTTTATCAGCTGTTTAGATGAAGCAATAGATATTCATAGTAGTCACAGAGACCGCCCTGATTATTGATCAGTCATTATATTACATCACTCTCAGGAAATTCTTTGAATTCTCCTATTAACATTGACCCAGACTGTCATGACATTGCTGGGATATGTTATATTCTTTTTTTTATTAATTGTGTTTTATCCTGTATACCTTTTTATGGTTTTTTTTATCTTATAGTATAACCTTCAGTTGGAAAATGAAGTTTCATAAAGTTTTGACCTCCAATAAACCCTACAAGATGAACTTTCTAATGGCCCTCCTGAATATTGTCTCAGGTGAAGACATCTCCACCTCTATAAGTGCTGACAACAAAGAAGTGGTGGACATGAGGAGCATACGGTCTCCATGGTGGATTAGGGCAAGGCCTCATTTCCTTCACTGAAAGCTCAGAAGATGGTAATATCAGCGTCAGCCGTATTATGTATTGTGTATAAGGATTAGAGTTAAGGTATGTTCACACGGCTTATTTTGGGGCGCATTTCACTGCGTATCACGCTTAAGGGCACATCATGCTAATACGCGCAAACTCCTGCGGCGCGGGAGGGGGGGGGGGCCGCACGCCAGCCTCATTGACATTCATTACTCGCGGTAAATAATTGACATGTCACTTATCTCCCCGCGCGTACAATACGATCGCATTGTATGAGCAGGTAGAGAAGGCGTAATCCATAGTTCTCTATGAGAGCTGTGGATTACCGTAATTATGGGGCGCATTTCCCCGCGTAATAATCGCGGTACGCGCAACATACGTAGCAGAACGCGCCCCAAAATAAGCCGTGTGAACATACCCTTAGATACACTTGGTCATTGGCTCTATTGTCTAAGGGTATATTCACACTATGTACTGCAGCGCGTACAGTACGCGCCGCAGTACATCGTGTGTTTCGGGAGCTCGCGCTGATATGCGCGTACAATTGTATTGTATGAGCGGGGAGAGGAGGCGTAATCCATAGTTCTCTATGAGAACTATGGATTACCGTCATTTTGCCATGCATCGTAATAGAGCGCAAATACGTGGCGAAATGCGTGCCGAAATTACCCTTTGTGAACATATCCTAATATACGTCGAAATGCGCCCTATAATTATGGTAATTCATAGTTCTCATAGAGAACTATGGATTACGCCTCATCCCCCCGCGCGTACAATCCGATCTTATTGTACGCGCGGGGAGATAAGTGACTGTCAATTATTCGCAGCGATTACGCGTCGCGATTAATGCATGTCTATGGGGCTGGCGGGCTGCCATCTCCCCTTTGCCGCGGGTCAGCGCGAGCTCCCGTAACACACGATGTACGTGTCGCAATATATCGTGTGAACCTTAGGCTAGGTCTACACTGCATCGGACAAAAAATGTCCAGAAAGCGGGCATTTGTTTTCTCTGATGCAGGAGCGCGGTTTTTGTCACGTTTTGCGCAAAAACTGCAGTCGTTTCTCATTTTTTTTTATGTCGCTCATACAGTTGTATTGTACGGGAAGATGCCAAGAAAAATAAAAGCACCGATGTATTATACAACATGGTGTATAATACGAAGGCGCCAGAAGACGAGCAGAGACTGCAGCTCGTCTTTTCTGTTTTCGTCTATGGGGCTGCAGGAACGATCGTATCTTCGGCACTTTTTAAAAAACGAAAAGCACCGAAAATACGATCGTAATGCTGTGCAGTGGAGACACAGCCTAAGGGTCAACAACCTCACAACCGAACAGTTCAGCTCACCTGAATGTTCTGGCACGATTCTAATGAACCCTTAAAATCGCTCCAAATGTCCAAAATGAAAAATAGAGTAAACCAGCCAGTAAGGGTCAACACCCTATGGTTAGCCTGGTGAGAGGTAACACCCATCAGAGTCGACGACACCGTATTCCACTTAGTTACATTGTTGGTATTCTGAATGTGAACTTCAATCCCTCCATCCGGTTTCTATTAAACTGAACTCACAACACTATACAGGCAGTCCCCGGGTTACGAACGGGATAGGGACTGTAGGTTTGTTCTTAAGTTAAATTTGTAGAGAACAGGTAGATTTATTCAATGTAACTCCAGCACAAAAGGTTTTTTTTAGTTTTGGATAGCGCAGGGAAGGGTTTTTACATTTGTTTTGCTGTCTGTGCCCCTGTTAAGAATATTTCACCTCATTTTCACCCTATGTGGCGTGCTGGAACTTGTAGTTCCACAGCTACTATCTGCTGTGGAACATGGAATTACAAGTGCCAGCATGCCCCATAAGTCTCCATTTGTAACTAGGGGACAGATGTAAGTTGGAACGGTCGGGGACTGCCTGTACATTCCTAGGCTGCCGTAAGTACAGCAATATATAATGTATTATAAAAGAGTGAGGGTCACCCCACATCCTAGGGTTGGTCAATGAGAATTGAACACCCATCAGAAATGATGACACCATGTTCATGTGAGTTACATTGTTGGTATTCTGAATATAAACTTGAATCCCCCCTTCCTTTTTCTATTTGGCTTTATGTATGAAAACTGTCTAGCCGTAAGACTGTCTTTGTTGCCCATAGCAACCAATCAGAGCTCATAGCAACCACTCAGAGCCTATAGCGACCAATCAGAGCCCATAGTGACCAATCAGAGCTCATAGCAACCAATCAGAGCACATAGTGACCAATCAGAGCCCATAGCAACCAATTAGAACCCATAGCGACCAATCAGAGTTCATAGCAGCCAATCAGAACCCATATTAACTAATCAGCACTCATAGCAACCAATCAGATCTCATAGCGACCAATCAGATCTCATAGCGACCAATTAGAGCTCATCTTTCATTTCATATAGTGTTCTGGAAAAATTAAAGCTGATCTCCGATTGGTTGCTTTGAGCTCTATTTGGTTGCTGTGAGCTCTGATTGGTTGCTATGAGCTTTGATTTTTTGCTGTGGACTCTGATTGGGCGCTATGGGCTCTGACTGGTTGCTGTGGGCTCTGATTGGTCGCTATGGACAACAAAGACAGTCTTACTGCTAGACAATTTACATACATAAGGCCAAACAGAAAAGGAGGATTCAAGTTTAAATTCAGAATACCAGTAATGTAACTAACGATATGAAATGATTGGTTGCTATGGGCTCTGATTGGTTGCTATGAGTGCTGATTGATTGGTATGGACTCTGATTGGTTGCTATGGGCTCTGATTGGTTGCTATGAGATCTGATTGGTTGCTATGGGCCCTGATTGGTTGGTATGAGATCTGATTGGTTGCTTTGGGCCCTGATTGGTTGGTATGGGCTCTGATTGGTTGCTTTGATTTCTGATTTGTTTGCTATATGGCTCTGTTTGGTCACTATGAGCTCTAATTGGTTGCTATGGGCTCTGATTGGTTGCTATGAGCTCTAATTGGTTGCTATGGGCTCTGATTGGTTGCTATGAGCTCTAATTGGTTGCTATGGGCTCTGATTGGTTGCTATGGGCTCTGTTTGGTCACTATGAGCTCTGATTGGTTGCTGTGAACTCTGATTGGTTACTATGGGCAACAAAGACAGTCTTATGGCTAGACAGTTTTTATACATAAGACCAAACAGAAAAAGGAAGGGGGGATTCAAGTTTACATTCAGAATGTAACTAACTTGAACATGATGTCATTGATTCTGATGGCCCCATATATTCCTAGGCTGCTATAAGTGCAGCAATATATAATGTGTTATAAAAGATTGAGGGTCACAACACATCCTTTGGTTGGTTGATGAGAGCTAAACACCCATCATAAATTGATGACACCATGTTCAAGTTAAGATAATCTGATGTAAGTCGGAACGGTGTAAGTCGGGGATTGCCTGTACTTTTGTAGCCATATAAACACCTAGATCCAGTCTAATGGCAATTTTGGGATCAGGAATGAGATCTTCCTTTAGGGCAGATTGGTTCTTGGCTTATGGGTTCCAATGTCTTCATCAGTAGGGGAAACAAGGCTTAAAAATTCCCTATCCCTGTCTCTTAATCCACTTCTTTGCCCGCCCTTGGTTGAATTTGATTGACATATGTCTTCTTTCAACCTTACTATGTAACTGTGAGGAGAAGCGGCTGCTGCAAAGATCAGACAGGAAAATCCGTACCGATGGATCATTATCCCAATATGGTGGCCCTTTACTCATAAATGCAAAATAGACAAGCAAGTAGGATCAGCCCTTTATCCATAAAATAATAAAGGCTTTATTCAAAACTTGTTAAAATCCATAAGATCACAGATTCTCGCTTACGCGTTTCAGGCCTACTTGCAGTCCTTGGTCACAGCGTAAGGGGGTGGACAAACTCCTACACCTTTATAGTAATCCAAACGAAATGACTGTTTGGAGTGTTGAAGCAATAATGCAGAGAAAACACCTTCACTCATGGTTTCCCAAGCCCCATGAACAGTAGGTTTGGTGATATGGTCTTAGATTTGGTACCTCTGTCCCTTTATACTTTGGACTTTTTTCAGATGTATATTTCCAGATAAAGAGATTTCCAGATAAAGAGATTTTTTTTAATATCTATTCGTAGGAGAAAAACCTTTAAATTTGCCACCACTCGTATGTGAGCCATGAACATTGTAAAGTGCTGCGGAATATGTTGGTGCTATATAAATAAAAATTATTATTATTATTATTATCCACACCGAGGAGCCGTAGATGGATTATAATTGAACTTACAAAATCATAGGGCCACATGTATGAACCTGTTTAGGTCTAAAACTCACTTTTTTGCCCATAGGGTTACTATGGGCAAAGAGGAGTTTTAGGCCTGTTCACAACGACGGATTTGGCCGCGGTTATGGCCGCGGGTTCCGACGCGGTTTTCCGCGCCCATAAACCAGCGGCCAAATCGCGCCTATTTATTAACATGGTTTCCTATGGGAAACCGCGTTAATATTCACACTCCGCGGGTTTGGCCGTGGCTCCTGGGCCTTTCAATTCCTGACAGGGAGTTCACTGCGCGGCGGCCGCGCGGTGCTGCCGCGGGCATCGCCGTGGGTGTCGCCGCGGGTGGTGCGCGGCTCGCGCGGCGGTTTGCCCCCTGCTATTAATTTGCATAGGAGCAAACCCTCGGCGAAAGCCGCGCCCCAAACCACGCCCCTCCCGCCTCGAGGCCACGCCCACCACCCGTGCCGCAAACCCGCGTCGGGAGACGCGAGTTTGCGGCGCGGCACGATGAGGTTTTGGCCGCGGCCAGTTCCGTCGTGTGAACGAGGCCTTAGACCTAAACAGTTTTCATACATGTGGCCCTATGATTTTTCATAGCAGATCCTCATGATTTTAATAGGATCAGCCAATAATTTGTTCAGTGACCGACTGATATCTTTCACAGGAGAAGCAAGATCCACAGCTTGATTTAAGCTTTTCTGACTCAATTTTTGTTGTCGAGATAAGCAGCATTGGACGAACCTGGCAGCCGCTTATCACCTTCTCTGAAATAATATGCAAGCTCTACCTAGCCAAACATGCTTGTATATAGGGGGAGAAGCACTTTGCACCTGAGGAATGGGAATCTTTTTGTTGCTGAGGCATGCGATAGTTAAATTAGTATATTCCACCCAGACTTGCTGTGTACAGGGCTTTAAAGTGGGTGTAATAGCAACTGGTATAAATAATGTAAAGTAAGTGGAGCTCACCAGCAATTATAATCCATCTACGGCTCCTCGGTGTGGATAATAATAATTTTTATTTATATAGCGCCAACATATTCCGCAGCACTTTACAAATTCAAGGGTAAACATACAGTCATTACACATTAAAAGAACTTACAAATGAGACACAAGGTGTGAGGACCCTGCTTGTGAGAGCTTACAATCTATTAGGGTGTATGGGTAAGACGAAGGGTTAAGATGTGCTCAGTTTACAATGGTCCAGCCATGTTACATAAATAGGAGGTGGTTTACATAAAAGTTGGGTGACCGTGCCACCCTGACAGTACATCTATATACAGATAAGTGCCTGTGAGTGCCCTCGTGTAGGGAGTGACAGAGGTGTGTGATAGCAGGTGGGGGTTAGCAATTAGGGATCTTGATATGCCAGCCTGAGAAGATGTGTTCTTAGGGCCCTCTTAAAACTGTGAGGGTTGTGAATGTGCCTGATCGCCCACGGTAGCATGTTCCAGAGAATTGGCGCCGCACGTATGAAATCTTTGGAACGGGCATGAGAGGTTCGGATGACTGAGAGTGCAAGGATGCCATCAACCGCCAGCAGAAAATCCAAATAGTAGAAAAATCCAAGCAAAATTTAATTTGTAATTCATTAAAATGAAATTCAGCATGTTGAGTACGCTTACGCGTTTCGGACACAGTATGTGTCTGAAACGCGTAAGCAAATGCAACATGCTCAGAAGCACTTGGTAGTTTAACCACCTGTACAGATATCCTTACTTTAAGGTGTCAGCCTAAGTAATAGATGCGTTTTAATATTTTTTTCCTATAGTAGTTGCCATTTTTGCACTTGTCACCACAAATTGTTAGTTATAATTGAGGATCAGTATCTGGTTGCTCGTCTAGGCTTTTATGAAATTGTTCTACTTGCAGCCTCCCTCCCCCATAGTCCTGTTTGTTTTGGACAGGACATTAATTGTATGTTGGGATGTCTGCATGAGGAGAGCTGTGGGAAAACTTCACTCAGTAAGTGTGACCTGAGGCTAAATGTATAAAGCCAGCAGTGGTAGCTTGTGAACACGGGGGAACTTTCACCAGGTTGCAAATAAAAGCAGCAGTCTAGTATACAGCCATATGTACACTAGGGTTGTGTCTCCTTAAATAGGTTCTCCACTTTAGATGAACCCCACTTAGAAGAAGGATCCCTTGATTATTAGCAGATCCGAAGTGCGTTAGCATTTATCCCACATTCACCAGGTTGCAAATAAAAACAGCAGCCTAATATACCGCCATATGTACACCTGGGTTGTGCCCCTTTAGGAGGTTCTTCACTTTAGATGAACCCCACTTTGAAGAAGGATTCCTTGATTATTAGCAAATCCGAAACGCGTCAGCAATCATCTCTCTGCTTGATTTATCATGTGAATATTTGGATCTGAGATTGGATTTTAAAAGAAGGAAATAAAGAGTTAAGATTTGTAACTGACTCCCCTGATATGGAAGCTGGTGCATCTTTTGAACTTTGACAATACAGGTTTACCGGACTAAGCCTCTCCGTGCCGCCTCCAGGTGGAAGGAATCAGTGATCGGGTCAGCTGATTGCACGCTGTGTGCTTATTGTTGCAGAAAGGGCAAAAAATACATGGAAATCTCCAAAGGAGCATTTTATGCTATTTACAATATATGAAAAAACTTTGAGATTCTTGGTCCGCATGTTTTTGGCCAAAAAATGCTCAAGCCACCATATATTGTAGATAGCATAAAATGCTCCTTTGGAGATTTCCATGTGTTTTTGGCCCTTTATGCTGTGAGGTGCCACTGGTATTGGACTGTGTGCATATGTCTATGTGCCGCAGCCATGCCAGTGGCACCCAGGTTCGCAGTGTTTTTTTCAAAAATGTTTTTCTGTGCAGAACTAAAACTTGTATTTTGGCACATATTTGCTTTTAAACTATATAAGGAGAAGTAGATTCCTCCATTTTGGTTTCCTGCACCCGCCCACTTTCACAGGCTGTTATATCAAAGCACTATGCTTTGAAAGGTTGGTGCTTTTTTAAATTTTTCTCTCTGCATTTTGGAGGCCGTTTGGCACAGTGAGAGGTCTGAAGTTGACCCAGGTGAGAGATAATAATAGATAGGACCACCCAAACTGAGATCCCATTTTAACCCGGGGTGGGCTTGAGCATTTTTTGGCCAAAAACATGCGGCCCAAGAATTTTATTTTTGGGCAATCAAAAAATTTTTCCTTTTTTTGGAGGGGGGTTTAAATCATGGGAAAAAGCCGGAAAGAAAGTTTTGGGTTTCCCCTTGCAGTGCCCCCCCATTTGGAAACTGACAATACAAATACCATTCCATAAAGGGGTTTGTCGGGTTAAGGGGGGGAAAAAAAGGCCCAGGTCCCCCCCGAGAAAGGACACTCTTTGAAAACGCCTCTGGTCAAGAGATAAAATCCTAGCTTTTCCCTCCCCCCCTTTAACTGGGATTTTTTATAGGGGGCCTTTTCCCCACAATGGGGTTTTTTTTTCCCCTTTGGACAACCCCCTAAAGGGAAGTTTCTTTCCTAAAATTTTTTTTTTTTGAATTTCTTTGGTTTTTGGTTCATGCCCGGAGTTTTAAAAATTTGGGGTACAACCCCTTTTT
Source organism: Phyllomedusa bahiana (assembly GCA_025379985.1). Taxonomy (NCBI): domain Eukaryota; kingdom Metazoa; phylum Chordata; class Amphibia; order Anura; family Hylidae; genus Phyllomedusa; species Phyllomedusa bahiana. Next base: position 42,444 of record JAODAL010008554.1, on the reverse strand, counting down.
GCTGAAAAAAACCATTGGAATTTTTACAAATAACTTTAGGGACACAAACTTTTCTTCAAGATAGTTTGGGTGAACTGAGGGGCCCCCTTATAATGCATTTGACCCCAAAACGGGTGAACCCAGACCCCTGATACAATTGTGGGCCCCTAAAAACAGCGGGGCCCCAACTGCCAGCATTTGCCCCAGTTTTAAAGCACTGGGCTACAAAAAGGGGTAAGTCCCAGGGGGGGCAAAGCACCAAACGAAGGTGTCCCCGGGGCCCCCCAAAGCCCCAAAACCCCTGAAGCCTTGGCCCTTAAGAGGTTTTTTTCCCCAAACACATTGATGGCAAATTGATGGAATAATTCACCTCTGGGACCAGGGGCGTAACTTGGGCCCTGGGTGCAAATATAAATGGGGCCCAAAAAGCTCCCATTTGAAATTTTTACAATGCTGTGGCAGAAGGGTTTTTCGGGCCCCCCCCAAGGCTGCGGGCCCGGAGCGCCTCCCACCTCTAAACCCCCTTAGCACGCCCCTGTCGGGACCCAAAATCACAAAATTGGGAAGGGCATATCCTTTTAATGGATATATATGGGCCCGGGGCACCCCCTTTTATAAAAAATCTACATAACCCAAACCCCCCCAGCATCATAAAACTTTTAAAAACCAAGTCCCCTTCATGACGGTCCCGGGCCCAAAATGGGCCCCACAAAAGGGGCATTGGGCCCCCCGGGGGTCCCCGTTGATAGTGTTTTTTTTCATAAACTAAATTTGGGAAATACCCCCTTTAAATACTTTTCCCGGGGGGTTTCTTTAGGAACAACTAAAAACCCTTCTTTGGGCCCGCAAGTGTCCAAAATTCCCCAAACTTTGGGTTTTACCAAGGGGTCAAACCTGGTTTTGAGAATTTGGGAAAGGAAATCGGGGGGGAAAAGGTAAGGGGCTTTAATTTTGGGTATTGTAAACCAACTAGAGGCGCGGCAGCACTACCATTAGGTTCCCCTTCAGGCCAAAAAACCAATACGGCGGAAAACGGGAGACATTTATTTCAAATAAAAATTGACAAAATTTTTTCAAAAAGGGAGTTTTAGCAAAGGGGGGGGTTCCCAAAAAGTTAATGGGTAAAATTCCTTTAATATCCAAAAGGGGGAAACTTTATACGGGGCTACAACCACCGAGACTTTTGGGTGTAAATTGCTCCTTTAACCCCCTTTATTCGGAAATTTTTCCACTGAGAAACTCCATTTATTTACTTGTTTTTAGTCATTTTTCCAATTAAAAAATAAGGGCCCGGGTAAGTTCAGTGTCAGATACCAGGTCCCCCAAAAAAAACCAACATCAGCCTTCAACCCTCCCAGAAAAAATTGTCAAACACAAGCCCCCCCATTTTTAAAATTATGTCACAAAAACCCCCCATCATAACATTACTATGGGTTTTCCCCAATAAAATGTCAGCCAACCCACCTTTTAAAATTTTGGGTGTAAGCCACTGGGGGACCTCCCTCCCCATAAAATCAGGCTACGGGGAAAACCCCAAATTTTCCTTTGTCAGACACGGGCCCCCCAAAAAATGCCCAGTCTTTGGGGCCATTGGGCAATTTTAAATTTTCAATTAACAGGTCGGGCCACTTGGGCCCCAAGGTCTTTTCACGGACCCCACCCCCTTTTACAAAAAAGTCATCCCCTCCCTCCCACATACAGGGGTCGGCCCCCAGGGGCCTTCCCATGTTATAAGCTGCAGGCTTCCCCCCAAAGGTACAGGGCCAAGCCCTCAGCCCCAATTTAAATTTGTCAGTCACTGGAAACTTCCATTTATAACTCGCAAGGGGGATTCCCCGGGGGGGGGGAAATACATTGTAAAGGCAAGGCCCTTCCAAATCCTGAAAATTTAGTGTCGGTCACGGGAAATTCCCAAGACAACCCATAAACTTTTGGGGCTTCCCCATGACTTTTAAGCCCAGACTTTCCAATATCAAAAGGGGTGGGAAAAATGTGGAAAACCGGGCCAGCGGGGCGACTTGTTCCCGGGGTTCTTTATAAAAAATAAAAGGTAAAAAAGGGAAACCCAACCCATTTAATTCACTTTTGCAACTTTTCAGGCCCCTCCCGGGAGCAAGTATTACCAAAGTTGGTTTGCGGGGGCTAAAAAATGAACCAAAATTTTGGTTTGGCCTTTTCATACATCTAGAGAACGGGGTTTGCAACATTTTTTGGGGCAAAAAAGCATAACAGAATAATGGCGTAGCCCCGTACATACATGTTGTCCTATGTGTCGGTGATATGTGGCTATATTATTCAGTCACATGTGGTGGTGATATGTGGTCATGGTGTTGTGGAAATTTTTCACCCACTATGTGGTTTGGGGGATTTGGGGTTTTTCTTTGGGGGGTTTGTGGCATTTTAAATTCAGTCACTTGTGGTTGGGGGTTTGGTGTGGTTTTTGGGTGGTTTTAAATTCGGGTCCCATGTGGGGGGTAAATGGGGGTTTATGGGGTGTGGGAAATTAAATTTAGTCCCCCCAAGGGGAGGGGGGGGGAAAATGGGGGGTCCAATTGGGGGGGGGAAATTTTTAAGTCAACCTAATGTGGTGGGTGGTGATTATTTGGGGTGGTTATGGGGTTTTGGGGTGGTTTATTTTAGTCACTATGGGGTTTTTGATATGGGGTTTTTAAGGGGTTTTTGGTGGGGATTTTTTAAGATTTTTTTTCATAAAGGGGTGGTTTTTTGGGGTTTGAATAGGGGTGGGGACATGGGTTTTTGGGGGCCAGTTATTATTCATCATTTTTTTTGGTAAAATGGGGTTGAAAATGGTTTGGTTTTTAAAAATGGTGTGGGTGGTAGTTATTCATAAACCTTTTTGGGGGGGGTTGATAGGGTGGTTTTTATTTGTAAATTGGGGGGTATTATTCGGGTTTCCAAAAACAAAAGGGGGGGGGTTGGGTGGGTGTGATAAGGGGTTTTGGGGTTATGGGGGGTTTTGGTTTTTATATTTTTCAGTCACAATGGGGTTTTGGAAAAAGGGGTTGGTTTCCCATTGGGGGGGGTGGGGGGGGGCCATTAATTTTTTTGTCACTGGGTGGGGTTTTGGGGTGAATATGAAAGGACTTTTTAGTTTTGGGGGGGCAGTTATTAATTTATTTATTATGGGGGGATGGGGGGGTTATGGGGTTTAAAAGGGTTGGGGTTTTGGGGGTATTTTTTTAAAATTTTTTCAGGGGATGTGGGGGTTAATTATGGGGGGTTTTATTGTGTTGTGGGTATTATTCATCAAATTAAGGGTGTTTTGGGATTTTTTGTGGCCTTTACTAATTGGGGGGGTTTTTGGGGCCGGTTTTTATTCATTCGGGGTCACTATGGGGGGTGATATGGGGGTTTCATGGTGTTGTGGTATTTTTCCGGGTCATCCTAGGTAAAGGGTGAAGGGGGACCCTTGATTGGCCGGTTTTTGCCCTTAATGGAATTTGTTGGAATTTCACCCTTGGGGAAAAGCCGGGTTTTTGTGTAGCAATGTTATGGGGGGAAAGGGGAAAACCCTTTATTTTTTTCTTTTAAAATACTTGGGAACTTTTGCAATTTTTTTTGTTATTTTTTTTTATAAAAAAGGTATCATTGGGGGGGGGGGGAGGGAGCAAGGGTTTAAATTTTCCCCCAATTCAAAGGGTTCAAAAAAATTAAAAAGGGGGACTGGAAGATGCACCTGCCGGGAAACCAAGGGCCCCTGAGGAGGGTTGAGGTAAGGGTAGGTCACACGGGGGTTTTTGTGCCCCTGTAAAACAAACGTTTTTGTGAGGGCTTTTCATGGGACCCCGGGATGGGGTTTTTTCCCCAGGGGGCCGTCCAGTGTTTTAAAACCCCTCCCTAATTGTTAGACCTTTCGGGGTCCGTTCAGAGGCCCCAGACTCATCCAAATGCGAAAGGGTTGCACAGGGACACAAGAGCGGGGAATAACCCTAAATTTGCATTATTTTACAGGGGGGGCCCGGAAAAAGGAAAAAAAAGGATGGGAAATTTTTCTTACGAGTGGGGGAACCTTTTAACTATCAAAGCATTGCCCCCCCAATATTGAACCAAAATTAGGAAGCAACCAAGCCCCCAGGATCCCTAAACAAACCCTTGTGCGGGGGACATTAAATGCTTTTGGCCAGCGGATGACCCGCGGGAAACCTTGACCCTAATTTACTGTTTGCAGAACATTAGTGCTGGTTTTGGTGACAAAAGAAGTGGGGCTACTACCTTTTTATTTGCCCATTTTAGGAATGACTGCCCAGGGGTTTACTTTAGTGATTGAGGGTTAAAAAGAAAAATTTGTACATTGTCCCCCTACTTAAATAACCCCCCCAAATTTCCCAAATTTAAATATAATTTTGTAAAAGAGAAAACGGTAGTGGGGCCAAAGTTTCGTCAGCCTTTGTCAAACAAAATATTTTTTTTAAAGTAGGTGAAAAATGGGGCTCGGGAAACCCCCTTGCCATATCCCCGGTTTAACTTTTTATGTATCATAAATTTCCCCCCTGTTTCAGGGTTACTTCTTTTAACATACAGAGAACCCCTGGAAAAGGTAGCTCATCTCCTAAAGGGTTTTTTCCAACCCACGGGATTTCTGTAGTTTCCAAAAGTGTCAGCAAAGCCCTATGGGGATGTTTTCCCTTAACCTTTAAGCCCCCCAAATGGAAAAATTTTAAAAAGGGAAATTACCCCAAATAAATTTAAAACATTTATCAACCTTTACAGTATAGGTGATAAATGTGAGACCAATGAGACCCCCCACAGATCATTAGAACAGGAGATTCCAAGTCCAGTTGGTCAAACATCCAACAACCTATCATTTATCATCTAGGTCAGGGGTGTCAAACTGCGGCACTCCAGCTATTGGGAAACTACAACTCCCATCATGCATTTATATAATCTAAAAAACCCGTGGGCAGATGGGGGTTGTTTGTTTCCAACAGCTGGGGCCGCAAATTTGACACCCGTGATCTAGGTAGAATCTTAATGGCTGGAGAAGCCCTTTAAATAGATCTTTTACCTTCTGAGAATTTTTAGAAATGTTGAGTCATTTTTTTTTTTTTGGATTGGGTTAAAGGGCAAAATTTGAAAACCCAAATTTTTGCAAATTTTATTCCCGACAGAAAAATTAAAAAATTTTACAAAATGGGGAAAAAAAAAGTCCCAAAACCTAACTCCAGTCCTAACACAAAGGAAATTTTTGGGGAAAAATCTTGGTAACCCCAAGGGTTTTTAGGTTAAAAGTTTAAAATGTTAGGTTTTTCTGTTGGGGGAAAAGGGGTTTGGGGTTTGGGCTAACTCAAGTTAGGCTTTGGGTTTGGGGTTTAAAGGGGCGGGGAAAAAATTTAATTTTGGTGAAAATTGGCAAAAAATCGTCTCTAACTCCAACCCTAACCCAAAGGAACATCTGGGCAACATCCTGGTAACCCCAGTGGTTTAGGTTTTGGGTTAGTGGTTTGAGTTTGTTTCCCAAACCCTTTCCCCCAATTTCCCCAAAAATCATAGGGTTAAAAGGGTTAGGAGTTTGGATCAAAGACAAATTTTACCCCAAAATTTTAAAATTTCATTTCCCCCTTTTTGGGTCCAACCCCCAAACCCAAAGAACCCAAAAGGGTAACATCTAGATGACATCCTAGGAACCATAGGGTTAGGGTCCAACCTTTACTCCAACCCTAACCTGCCCCCCAATTTGATTTTGGCTTGGGTTGTGCGCGTTAGGGGTTTGTCCCCTTTTTCCCAATTTTAAAGCCAAGTTAAATTTTCAATTTTGTTTTTTTCCCCATCACATGAACCATAATGGGGGTGTTTTTCCCAAAAGGGTTTTATTGTTTGCAAAACATTTTACGGCGGGGTCACAAAGAATCTATAAAGGGTGCCCCCCAAATAACTGAAAAGCATGATGAACCCCCAGGGGTCAGGCCCCCATACAGCCAAAACATTTGCCCTCTGGCCCATTTTCCCCTTTCCCCCATCTCACACCCTGATGGTACCCCTGGACACCCTGAGTGTGCCCATATAACCTTCCTTCCTTTGGGTCACATGGGAAAAACCCCAAACCCCACAAAATAAAAAAAACCCCAAATCCCTTTTGGCCCGCAGGGCTGTCATGTTTTACTTTAATTCCATTCTAAAAAATTTAAAGGGTTTTTTCCAAAAAAATAAAAAAAAAAATTTTTCAATGCTGCCAGGGTGGTAAATTTTTTTTTTTAAAAAAAGTTATACTTACCTACAGGTCCCTCGCCGCTGCCGCTCCATAGCTCCCCAGTGATCCACTTCTTTTCACTTCCGAGTTCTCGGCCAACAATAGGGAAGCCTTTTCCCCTAAAAAGTGAATTTTAAACGTTAGCCTTTCCTGCCGGGGAATCGGGGGGTGATTCCTATATAAAGTATAACTTTTATATTCCAAAAATAAAACAGAAAAAAGAATTTTTGTGGGTTTTCCATTCCCGGGCCCCGGTTAAGGGCCAAAAGCTCTGGGGGGGCCCCCAGGTGAAAGCTGCCTACAATGATAACTTTTTAATTTTTTTTTACTCACCCTGGCCATAAAAGTACACTACACTGCAATTTTGCAATGCAGTATTGCATGATATTGTAGTAGGGATCATGCCCCACTTAGTTGTCAAGTACCCAAGTGGGACTAAACAATTTTGGGCGCCCGTATGTTTCGGGGCCCCCCAGAAATTTAAGGGGTCTTTTCCCCGCCCAAAGACAGTTTCCCCCTTTCCCCTCTATTTTAACCCATTTTACAAATCCAAATTAAGGCCATTACAGGGCGCCCCCACACTTTGTAAAAAGCCCTGATTTCGGTGGTGTGCTGGAGGGGTGTCCCACTACAAAAACCGGACCCAAACTCCCATTTTTCAGCTTCAGTACACAAATCCATGCGGGAACAGGTAAGGGAATTTTTTAAAAATGGGTTTTTCCTGAGCCAGAAGTGTCCCTTTTTAGTTAAAAGCCCTAAATCTATACCCCCAGTAGAACAAAGGTTTTATAGATTCAGGCCATTCTAAAACTACTAATGCCGCCAAAAAAAAAGGCCCTCAAAATCATTAACATTCGGGCCCTTAAATCAAAACATATTTTAAAAAATTTAAAAAAATAAAAAAAACCTTTTTTTTCCCCCTTCTTTTAAAATAAAAAATAAAAATAAAACGGTTTCGCCCCATCCAGTGAAGTCGAGCTCCTAAAGGGAAAAAACTTATTTATCCCACTAAAAAAAAAAAAAATCCAAGAATTGAAAAATTTTAAATTTTTTTTTTTGGGCCCCATCTCCTCCCAAAAGGAATAAAAGTGGGTTTAAAATTTGGTTTCAAAAAAAAAATACAGCTCAACCCCCATGAAAACCAGGCCCCCAAAACCCCCTCCATCAAAATTTAAAAGTTCTTGGGGCAAATACGGCACTGAAAAATAAATTTTTTTAAAGGAAAAAAATAACCAAAACTAAGTAAAATTTTTGGTTTTTCGGAAATTTTAAAATTGTATTTTTCAGTTAAACACATTATTTATACCACATGATAAAAACGAAGTCAAGGAAACAATGACGACTTTCTGCTCTCCAGCTTTTAGTAAGGGGGAGTTCCCGTATTTTTCCCGGGATTAAAATTTTTTTACCTTTTTTTTGGGGACCTATGCAGCTGGTTTTTATTTATTTTTATTGGGGGGGGGACCCCCTCCATTTTAAATATGGGGCCTTATGAATTTAATTTACCCCCCGAAGCCTTGGGGGGGGCATTTTTTTCCCTTTTCCCCCTCAACAATAAATTTTTAAAAAAATTTAAAAATTGCCCTTTTCCCGCAGAAAACAAGGCTTATAAAAAAAAGGGGGGTTTCCACCAAAGGGCAAAAAGAAATTAGGGCTAGGTTTTACACGGTGTAATTTTCCGGCCCCCAATTACGGCCCCTGTGGACCCGGGGGGGGGCGGGGAGCGGGGGGAAGGGGGGGTGGGGGGCACCTCCCGGCCCCTAGACCCTTTATTACCACGGCGCGAAAACGCCCGGGTGGTAAATTTACATTCCCCTTATTTCCCCCCCCGGGGAAATTTAAACCCAGCAGGGGGAAAAAGACTAATTCCCAAATTTCCCATGAAACTTTTGGGTTTCCGTTCTTTGGGGTTTTCAGCCCCTTTTTCCCCCTTTCCGGGGAAGGCCGGCCACCCGCTGCGTAATTAGGGACCAATTACGTCCCATTTTAACCGTGTAACATGGCCTTAGTTCCCTTTCCCAGGGGCTGTGGGGGGTCCTAAAGGACTGTCAGATTTGGGGCCACCGGGTGTAACTAAAAATTCAAGGGTTCCAAGCAAAAAGAGAGGGGGCTTCACCACCAAATAAAATAAACTAAAACACTGCATAGTACAAAAACTAAGGTAAAATAACTCCCATATTAATCAGGAGCCCCCCTAATAGTCGCAGAGCAGAAAGTCACCGACTATTGTTCTCTACAATAAGGAACAATTTTTTGCCCGAGTGGGGCCCCCTCAACCTCGGGGCCCCCATGAAATCTATGTCGCTATTCCAAGTGCCTCTAGTGCCCCCCATGATTTTGCTGAAAAAAGGCTAAGAGGTATACACTGCAGCTTCAAATCCTAGCTGGCGCACACTCCCTGTGCTGGTGCCACCACCTCTGCCAAGTGCTGGATGTCGCCCTTGGGGAAACTGGAGATCTGGGCTTTTTGCATCCCTGCTCGCTGAGTCTTCTCTCATGGGCCACATAAAATTAAGTAGTGGTGCAGATTTGTCCCAGACATGTATGGGCTTCAACTTAAAAAAAGGTTAGGGCTTTTAAGTTCAAACGATTACTGCATGCTACAACGAGCGAAAACATCGTGTCTTTTTTGGACTTGCACGATTACGCTCCCCAAGGCACGGGTGGCCGACACCCACTGGCCCCCTTGACTTTTATTACTCGCGCCCCTATTTCCCCCGAATAATTGAAATTCACTTTACTCCTCCGCCTACAATACAATCGTATTTTAAAGGGGGAGAGGAGGCAATCCATATTTTTTTAGGGAAATTGGATTACCGTAATTTCCGCGCATCTCCCTTTTTTTAGAGCGCAAAATACGGAAATGCGCACCGAAATTACCCCAGGGGGAGAAATACAAAAAAAATATTCAGCAACAAATCACTGGTTTTAAGGGGTTTAAAGGGATACCGCATTTAGTTTTTTAATGGAGTAAATTAAATGCACTTTTTTGTCGGGTTTGTGCGGAACAACATTTGCAATTTCCATAATAAAATCTGCAGCTCAACCTGCACCGAATAGTGGGGATTCTGTTGATGATACGGATTTTGCCACTATTTTCTTAAAAAAAAAAAGAAATGGCCCATGAAACAAAACTGGTTAAGGAACACCACACACAAATTCCAAATACACTCAATTCTTTAATCCTAAAACCGCGTTGTCCAATGATTATCTTGATGCGGTTTTCAATGCGGATTTTAGGTCGTTTTTTTTTCTGTTGGATTTACTGTCACAAAATGAGTCCCGTTCATCTTTATAGGTTTTGGACACGGATGTGACATAGAAATGTTAGGGATGCATTTTTTTTTACCTAAAATACGGCAGAAACAATGAACATGCTCCAAGTTTTTTGTAAAAACAGTGGATGTGAAATTCAACCTCAAGAGTCGTGTGGACTACAGCTTGGATTTTCAATTGAGGTCTATGGGGGATGGTTTTATAGTTAGATTTTTATGGTTTTGAAAACATGAAACCGCATAAAAACCCGACTGTAATTGCTTGACGTGTATACGGGCCCTAACAATAAGGGCATGTTTACACGGCAGATTTGGACGCTGTCTTCAGAGCGGTTTTCAGAGCATTTCTGCTCCCAAAACAACATAAAAAAACATCCAAAACGCACCAGATCATTTTAATTGATTCCTATGTAAAACAGCGTTGTAGTTCACACACGACAAGGTTTTTGCGCGCATATTAGGTGCCTCTTTGGAAGCTGTTTTGGGCTCTGAAAAAGCGTCATGTCATTTCTTGAAGCGTTTTCAGCACTGAAAATCCCCATAGGAATAAATGGAAGCTTCAAAACCTCTGTAAGTTTTTAGACTTGTTTCTCTGTGCATTTTTGAAGCGTTTTGGAGCATTTTTCGGCACGGTTTTTGCCCTGGCTATTAATTTCTATGGATGAAAACCTTGCCCAAAAATCTTGTCAAAACCACGTCAAAAACCTCTTCTGTAGAAGCTCATTTCAGGCAAGGTTTTGATGCTGTTTTGGGCACTGAAAAATCAGCATCGAAACAGCGTCCAAATAAGCTGTGTGAACATACCCAATAAACCAATCAGACACCACTTTCATATCTTTGTTGCCCTTAGCAACCAATCAGAACTCAGCTTTCAATTCTCTAGGGCTGTGCAGGAAATTAAAGCTGAGCTGTGATTGGTTACTAAGGGCAACAAATAAATGAAAACTGAGCTGTGATTGGTTGCTAAGGGCAACAAAGAAATGAAAGCTGAGCTCTGATTGGTTGCTAAGGACACCAAACTAAAGAAAGCTGAGCATTGATGAGTTGCTATGGGCAACAAAGACAGTCTTAAGGCATGTTCACACGACGGATTTGAACGCGGTTATGGCCGCGGGTTCCGACGCGGTTTCCGGGCCAAAACCACGTCCAAATTGCGCCCAGTTTATTAACATGGTTTCCTATGGGAAACCGCGTTACTGTTCACATGCCGCGGGTTTGGCCGCGGCCTTGCCGCGCATGTTTGAGAACTCTCCTGTCACTCCGCGTCGCCGCGGTTGGTGCGTGGCTAGTGGCGCGGTTTTCCCCCTGCCTACTAATTTGCATGGGGGCAAACCCTCGCCGCAAGGCGCGCCCCAAACCACGCCTCACTTGCGCCGCGACCACTCCCAGCGCCCACGCCGCAAACCCGCATCGGGAGAGGCTTTTGGGAAAGGGTTAGGACGGGGTTTTTGGCCGGGGGGAAACCGTTGAACAAACCCCTTGGAAATTTGGGGCCCCAAAGGCTATTTCACACGGCGGAATTTCAGAACTGATTCACGTCGTTTTCCAGTAAATAAAATTCCGAAATCAGCTGCAAACCCATTTCAAAAAAGTGCACAAGTGGGGCCACGTTTTGGGAAATTTGTTTTTCCAAAGGATTCCCATCCCCTTTCCCATTATTGTTGCGAACCCGCCCGGGTAATAATTACGCACATTTTTTTTTTGGGGCCCGAAAACCCGGGAAGGGAAATAAGTGCCCGCTGAATGACGACACTTTTTTCCCCATTAAAATCAATTAAAAGGGCCATTTACTTTTTGTAACTGTTTTCCCGCAAGGGAATTTTGGGGCCGAAAATAGGGCCGCAAATCCTTGGGCGAAATAACCGGTGAAAAAGGGCCTAATTTTTAAACATTTGCAAATGTGGATTTTGCCAAGATCCTCAACAACACAATTAATTGCAGATTTTGACTTCTTAAAGGGAAAGTAAAAGGGGAAATTTTTTAAAACCCTACAATTTCTACATACTTTGTTTATACTGTGGATACCCATAATTCCCCAATTTTTTGGAAAGGGGCCTTCGGGGAGATTTTAAAATTGAAGCTTGTCCCCTTTGATTTTTTGAGTGGACCCCCCCCCCCCTTTTTTTACATGCCCCCCCTTTTTTACACAAACCCCCACCCACCCCCCCCTTGCACATCGGGTGTAACAGCTTTAGAGGAAACTAATAAGGATTTTGGAATCCAACACTTTACGGAAGGGGGAATTTTCCAAACCACCCCCAAAGCTGGTAACACTCATCAATCACTTCAGACCGAGCTACAATGTGGCCCCCACTGCACCAAGTGATTCAGGGGGGCCGCTTCGGATTTTTAAACCCTCCCCAACCAGGGATAAAAAGGGAGCAACCCCCAGCCAGTAAAAAAGGGCCCTCAGATGTATAAAGGGGTTTAGCGGGCCATATAGGCTTTAGGCAAAAACTGCCCCAAACATTGTAAACTTGTACTTTTTTTGGCCCCTTTTTCTCCAAATAGGGTATTGAAAATTTTAGGGGGCCGGGGCCCCAATTTTTTAGCATTTTTGGGCAGGGTTTTTTGCCCGGGCTTTTAAATTTTGTAGGGAGAAAACCCATCCAAAACCTTTTTAAATTAAATCTCTTTAAAAACCTCTTCTGAAAAAGGCGTTTTTTCAGCGGGGTTTTGGCTTTTTTGGGGCCCAAAAAATTTTGATGTCCAAACACTCCAAAAAACTGTGTGAACATAGCCAAATATGCTGCCCAAAAAGGTATTCTAAAAAATTACCATACTTGAAGGGCCTGAAAATAAAAAAACCCCACTCCCCCCCCGGGCATAAAACCGGTGGTTTCCAAATTGGGGGCAAACCGACCAGAGCAAATTTTAAAAAAACCCTCCCCAGGGGGAACGGGAGGTTTTCCCCCTTGCCCAGGGAGTCTCCCAAAACCCGGGGAGATTTGGGAAAAGTAATTTTAAACCCCCTTTAAAATTGAAGATCCGAAACTGTAAGAGTAGGGGGGGGCTTGCTTGCTGAGCCCTCTCCATTTATGGCAGGTAATGGTTGTCAAATACAGCCTGTAGTTGCTTTTGCCAGCTAGGATTGCAGATAACTCAGACCCCCAGCGGGTCAACTACGTAATTCATAAATTGGGACGCTCATCCGGCATTAGGCAAAGGAAGTCCCTCCTTTATGCTTAAAATCACCCCCAACGTACATGTTTAAAAAGGGTCCCCAATTTTTTTGGGCCCAGCAGCGGGGGGGGCCTAATAAAAGCCCCCCTCCCTGAACCCCAGTGTAATGGGACACCCCAAAATTTAAATTATATTCTGCAATATTAACATATTGCTGAATAGTGCACATCATTACCCCTAGTGGTTAGACCGTAGGTAGTCTAATAGTACAAATAAAAAAAAGAACATTTTAAAAGTTTAAAAATATATATAAAAAAAAAGAAAGAAATGTAATTCACAAATAAAAAACAAAAAACAATAAAAAAGGAAAACAAATTTGGTAAAAGGCCCATGCCCCATAAAGTCTCCCCCAAACAAAATATTACATCCTCCATCCTGCATGATAAAAGCTGTGGGGGAAAAAAGACAAAATTTAGTTTTTTGGGAATCTTTTCCTGCCCAAAAGATTGGAATAAAAATGTTTCAAAAAGGCGCATTTATTCCAAAATGGTTCTAATAAAAACAAAACAGGTCTCAGAAAATGGTGCTGCAGAGCAAATTTAAAAAATATAAAAGTTTAAAAAAAAGTAGTAAAAGACAATAATAATCTTTATTTATATAGCTCCAGCACGTACCACAGCACTTTATTAAAACATAACCAAAACAATATAAATTTCCTTTTTTTCCGCAACGCAACCTTTAGAAAAAAAAAAACCCCCTATAAATGGCGCAACGCGTTTTTTTCCCAAAATAAACCAAACCCAGAAAGAATTTTTGGGCGACTAGAAAAGGCTTTTGCCCTTTTTTTGGGTTGCATTAAAGGGAAAAAACCTGTCGTAGCCTTGTTCTATAGATGGATGAAACTTGCCGCATTATGCACCAGACATACCTTTGAATGTAAATTCCCCCCCTTTTTAGGGGTTTTTTTCCCGTACCTTATTTTTCTACGGGGAATTGTACCATTAAACAGTACATCTTGTCCCACAAAAGACAAGCCACCATTTAGCTGTTTAGACGGAAGAATAAAAAAAAAAAATTTTTAAAAATTTTTAAGGTGAAGAGGAAAAAAAAAACTCCCCATGAAAGCAAAAATGCGGGAGCCCGTAAGGGGGTTTAAAAACTGCAAACCCGGTCAATTTTTACATGGGTTTTTCCCGAAAGTGGGAAAATTTGTTAAACCTCATTCCCCCCCAGAAAATTTTTGCACGGAAAAAATTTCTGCAAAAATTTTTCACCTGCAAAGTTTTTCCCCTTTTTAACACACCCCCTAACCCCTTAGCTTAGGAGGGAAAACCTGCTCCCAAATTGGGAAAGGGGGTTTGTTAGGGGATTTCCACGATTCGAAAAACGCATCCAAAAGCGCTTTCATAAATTTGCTCCCCAAAATGCATCCAACATCCCGGCGTGTCTGAATGCATTTTTGCTGCCAAACAAACCGCCCTATATTTTAAATAGGCTCTGCTGCGTCTTTCGGATCAAAATTTACATGACAATTTTAACGGAACGAAAGATGCATCAAAAACGCAAATAAAAACATATGGCGATCACTCCTAAACGCTGATGCCCTGTTTTACAAATTTAAAGCAATGGGAAAACACATTGCTCAAAAATTAATGCGTCTTTGGGGCCATTTAGGGGCCGAAACATACCAAACACGCATCTAAAATCGATTCCCAAAATGTCATGAAAAAATACCCTTATTTTTATCTGGGACACCCCCTTTTACCCACCAGATTTGGGAAAACTCGGGTCCCAGCCCTTTTAATGGTTTTTATGCAATGGCCCCGAACCAGCATCTAGGACAAAACAAAGGGGCTGCCCCCCTTCCCCTGCATAGGTAAGTACAGCAATTTGGACAATGATACTTTTCAAGTTCTGTAGGGGGTTAAATATTAGGTTTTTTCCCAAAAGGCGTACTTTTTTGGGGTGCATTTTGCCGAAAATTTTTTCGCTCTAAAGGGGATGTTCACACTGGGGAATTTTTGGTTGCAAATTTCGCCGCTATTTGCCCCTGTAATACCCGGGGGAAACGCCAAATTATGGGAACCCCAAAAACTCATAGAGAAAATGGGGTTTCCCCCCTCCCTCCCCCCCCCGCCGTACAATACGATCATATTTACCGCGGGGAGTTTAAATGACAGTCATTTTTTTTCGCGGGGAAAAAGCGCTTTTCAATTAAACATGTCTATGGGCCCCGGGGGCCACGCCCCCCCCCGCCGCGCCTCAGAAAGAAATGATCAGCACAAGCTCCCGAAGCACACATTTTTTGCGGCAGGGACTTACCGCCCAATACATCGGGGAACATTGCCCCTTTTTTAAAAAAAAAAAAAAAAAAAAACAAAGAAGTTAAGCAAAACAAACACCCCACTTTATCCATTTACCTAATAAAAGAAAATAAAAAAACACAAAAATTAACACAATTGGTATCATCTGTTAAAGTCTGATCTAATACTATATCATATATTTATTCTGTACAGTGAATGATGTAAAAAAAGAAAAAAAAGAACGCAACAAAATGTGGGTTTTTTGGTCCTCCCGCCTCACATAAAAAATGGAATATAAAGTGATCATAAAGTTGCATGCACTACAAACTGGTACCAATGGACGCTAGACCTCGCCCTGCAAAATATGAGCCATCAAACAGCTCCAATGACATAAGAATAAAAAAATCTGGTCTCATGAAATGGCATAAGTGTTATTCACAAAGTTTTTTTTTCATTTTTAACTATACATATTTAGTAGCAGTGGAATTGTACTGTACCACAGAATAAAGATAGCATGTCCTTCATTCTGCTTTATGAACTCTGTGAAAACAAACTCCTTCCCTCTCCTCCAAAAATTACAACATTGTATTTTTCTAATCCATTCACAAAGAATTTTGTTTTTGGCTCACTGACAAGTTATATGTTGCATTCAATGGCCATTAAAATACAACTTGTCCTGCAAAAAATAAGCCCTTATACAGCCAGAAAGGGGAAAAAAAAAAAGTAATAGCTCTTGGAATAGGAGGATTAAAAAAACAAAAACAGAAGCAACAACAAAAGGGTGGTTAAAAAATAAAACACTTTGCTTTCTCTCAGGAACTTTAACCTTACGGGGTGCAGTAAAAAAAAAAAAAAAAAAAAAAAAAAAAAAATTATAATAATATATATATATTTATATATATATATATTATATAATTTGTTATGTTATTATAAGGTGCCTTGTAATTGCAGAAAAAGGTGGAGCTACAAAAGTATTAACTAATTTTAGCACCCCACTTTTCAGTTTTTTATTTTTTAAAAAGTTTCATAATATCCAATAAAATTTTTCAACTTCACAATTGTGTCCCACTTGTTTGATTTTTCACAAAAAAAATTAAAATTTTATATCTTTGTGTTTGCAGCCTGAAATGTGGCAGAAGGTTGAAAAGTTCAAGGGAGCCAAATACTTTTGCAAGGCACTGTTATAATTATTATAATATATATATATTATCATATATATATATATATTATATATATATATGATATATATATATATTATATATATATATATATATAATTATATATATATTCCAATTGGCCCGGGTGTGACAAACAAACATGTTGGCGCCTGCTTTCTGTAATTGCATGAACAGAATTTTGGCCATGCCTGGCACAGACAATTTTATGCGCCTTTAAATGCGCCTAGAATGCACCAAAGTTTGGAGCAAATCTGACTTACGAAGTTTGGTGCAGAACACTTTATGCACCAATGTTGAGTGTCATGCACCAAAAATGTTTGGCACCTAACACTTTCATTCATACTGTTGTATTTTACACTCCTCTATATCTATTTAGAACTGGTGCATAGGTGCCAAGTTACATGGATGTTGCCCCTAATGCTTACCTAGTTAACTATTATACATTTTTTTCTTTTATGGACCACCCCGAGCCAAATGGAGTACATATAATTTTTTTAGTGGACAACCCCTATAGTGGAGATAAAGCATGGGCTAGTGCAGGGTACTCGGGCAATGGCTCTTTGCTGCATTTCAAGGGACTCTTATTTATTTCTATTTTTTTTGGGGAGGGTGGGGGAGTCATTGTTTACCCCCAACTGTCATAACTATAAGTGGATTTGTCGGCTTGCGTCCACTTGTTTGCTGTTGTAGTGAGAGCTGTGTAATGGCGTGACCTGTCTATTCATCGCCCCTGCTCTGCTCAGTGTCAGGGTCAATGTAGTCACCAGTGAAGCTGCTTGTCTTTAAACAAGAGGCTACATGGGAACGCGCTCCTTGAAGGATTTCACAGCACGCTGCTCACTTGTCCTCGGCTTTAGACCCCCTCATTGATCTTATCTCTTGTTGCCTGATTACCAGTCATTTGTTTTCCATGTAATTTGTATGATGGGGTCTTTATGGTAAATGCTGCTACCTCTCGGCCAGAATTTTCCAGTGTTTTGCAGCTCATTAGAATCACTTCACATAAAACTCCAGATTCCTTTGTGCACAGTCACTTGACCTACAAGTCTGGGAAAATCGCACTTTTGTTTTTTGCTGTGAAAGCTTTCTGAATGCAGCATAGATACAAAAGCAAAATGGGTCAGAAAAGACGCATTGGGAAGGCAAGGTCCGCCAGTTTATCAAGCGAAAAAAATGAGGCAACTCCCATCAAAATATCCTACAGTTTATTGTATACAGCTTCTATGCAAAGCTATGGTTCAAAGCTGTGTAGTCTGATCCTGCAATCGTGCCTTCTTCTATCTGCATCCCGTTCTACTGTCTGTAGGCTATCGATACAAGAGGGCAAAGGGAGAAGCTCAGAATGGCCCATAGAGGAGCAGAGAAAACCCCTGGAGGGGCCTTAGGCAAGGTGGGCCACTGAGAAGAGCAACTCTGAGGCTTCTTTTCAGGGAGAAAGAGAGGCAGAAAGCAAGAGTTATGTGTAGTATGTGCAGTCATGTAGAGTAACTATAGGGTGAGCCTTAACAATTAACACCACTGCTGGGCTACAAGAATTGACTCCACTGGTGGGCCTCAATAATCTACTCCACTGTTGGGCCCAAGAATAATCTTCACTAGTGGTACTGGGTTCCCAATAATCTTCTTCAGTAGTGGTCCCCAAGGATCTACTGCACTGGTGGTCCCCAAGGATCTACTGCACTGGTGGTCCCCAAGAACCTACTCCACTGGTTGGTTTGGGTTGTTTCTCTAAAGAAACAAGTCCATTGATGGGCTCTAAGGCTATGTTCCCACGGCTTAAACTGGGACGTATTTCGGCCCGTATTTCACGCCGTACTGCGCTAAATACGGGGCGAGATACGTCCCAATCATTACGGTATCCCACAGTTCTCATAGTTCTCTATGGACTATGGATTACGTCTCCTCTCCCCGCTCGGACAATATGCGCCGCTGGTAATGAATGTCTTTGGGGCAGGTGGGCTGCCGCACCCTCCCCCCCCCGCATCGCGGGAGTCGGCACGAGCTCCCGTAGTCCCGGCGTAATTGCGGGGTGTAATTACGCCCCGCAATTATGCCGTGTGAACATAGCCTAAGAATCATCTCCACTGGTGGACCCAAGAATCAATTCCATTGGTGGACCCCAAGAATCTTCTCCAGTGTGGGCCCCAAGGATCTACTGCACTGGTGGGCCCCAAGAATCATCTCCACTGGTGGGTTCCAAGAATCATCTCCACTGGTGGCCCCCAAGAATCAACTCCATTGGTGGGCCCTAAAAATCTGTTCCACTGGTGGACCACAAGAATCAACTTCACTGCTGGGACCCAGACGCCCCAGTTTGACAGTGGGTAGAAGGATAACACATCGCTACAGGATTGGACTATACATATAGTTTGTCTGTAGTCTTTAAGCATGACGACACAAGGAGCTGTAGACACAAAAGCCGACATGTATGAAACTTGGTGCTGACACACCAGTTCTAAATAGATATAGAGGAGTGTAGAATTCGACAGTACGTATGAACCTGTTGTATGTGGGTTCATAAAACTGGTGTGTGATATGCCTTGCTTAGCATAGCATATCTTTGGCGCATTCAAAAGTGTCAGGCCTGGCGCAAGTTTTGGTGTACGACTGTTCATACAGCTAAAGAACAGGGCTATGACACAGCCCCGTTCATACATGTTGCCAAAGTAGTAAGACATCTGTAAACCGACTGTCAACCTTTTACATTGTTAAATAGAAAATCCGCGCAGCAGTCCCCACTGCACAGATTTTCCACTGGCTGTTTTTTTACACCGCTGCCGTAACGAGAAACTTAGAACATGTTCATTCTTCTGCCCGGTTTTCGGGCATAACATGAACGTGTGTGTGCGAAGGGGGAGGGCTTGAATCCGCAAACCACGGACAGAGCCCTTCCCCTGCGTGCCAGGAACAGACCAAATACCAGTCGGTACCGTATTTTTTGGACTATAAGACGCACTGGACTATAAGGCTATGTTCACACGGCTTATTTGCGGGGCGTAATCACCCCCCGCAATTACGCCATGTAGACGGGGGCGGGGTGGGAGCGGGGCGGGTGCGGGGGTCCTGCACCTCGACGGCCCATAGACTTTCATTACCAGCGGGATGTATACACCGCTGGTAATTGACATGTCATCTCCCCCCGCGGCGGATTCGCCGAGCAGGGAGAGGAGACGTAATCCCTAGTTTTATGAGAACTGTGGATTACCGTAATGACTGGGACGGATTCCAGACGTAATTCGCGCACTACGGCATGTAATTACGGACCGAAATACGTCCCATTTTAAGCCGTGTGAACATAGCCAAAAACGCACCTAGGTTTCAGAGGGGGAAAACAGGAAAAAAAAATTTTAACAAAAAATGTGGGCTGAAGTGTAGTTTTTTTGGGATACATGTGACTTTTTGATCACTTTTTATTTTCATTTCTTTTGGGATATTAAATGCCCAAAAAAAAACATAATTTTTTGTTTTGGAATTTTTTTCTTCTACGATGATCAGTGTACGGCATAAATTATTTCATATTTTAATAGATTGGACTTTTACGGATGCAGTGATACCAAATATGTGTAACTTTTTTATTTTATTATTTGTAAAATGACAAAAGGGGGTGATTTAAACTTTTAAAGGGGTTTTGCCACAATCTCATTTCATACCTCCTGCATCCAGCTCTTCAGCTCTCAGTGTAAAGAAGGGGGGCGTGTGTGGTTTGTTTGAATTGCTTATCAAGTCACCAGCAGGAGGGACATCACCAGGCCTTTCTCTCTCTAGTCATAGAAAGGCTGTTTAGGTGTAGAACTGTAATTTAGCTTATTGTAGTCAGAGGTAAAGTTTTTGCCCCCAGGCACAAGGGTCCTGGGTTTTTTCAAATCCCTGCAGGAACAAAACCTGTGGATTTTTTTTCTCTTTATCAATGCACCCGACCTCACTGAGGTTTCTTTTTTTAATTTATTTGCACTGTTTGACTAATTTATAAGGAGCACAGAGGACGGGACTAGATGACAGCAACTGGGGTTTGAACATCAGTGGCTGCCTGAGAGGAGAGGGGGATGTTTGGCATGTGAGACAGGATGAGGACTCTCAGGCCCCTGGAGACGAGCTGTAAAAAATGGATCACTTTAAAGGAGGAGCTAAAACAAAAATGGTCCAGAATTTTTAATAACGATGAATGGTGTAAAAGTTTATTATTTAATTTACAAACTTTCCACGTCAATTTTACTTCGTGGCAAAACCCCTTTAATATTTTTTTTTTACTTTTTTTTTTCTTTAATACTTAGTCCCCTGGTTACTTGTCCCCTAGGGGCACACTTCCTTGTCCTTTTTACAGCAGTTTCTGTTGTACTGCTGTTAATGGAATTCATTCATTTTCCTACCTGTAATAGGTGTACATACATGACAGCTGCAGAAGCCTGCATGAGGCTTCAGCTGCCATGGCAATTACATTGGCAGGGGGGTGATCGGAGATAAGAGCCTTGCACAGCAGGCCCTTTCCCCGCTACTAGCAGCGCTAGATTCGGTCAGCGGGCGACGGCGGCCACCCGCGTCCCACTGAGCGCATGCGGCCCACACCGAGCTCTTGCTGCCCACATTGAATTCTCAGGCCCGGCGGAGTCTGGAGTTCCGCGATGCTGCAGAAAGCTGACTTAAAGGGTTAAACCCCGCCGCCGAACTCCAGACTCCTGCCGGCCTGAGAGTATATTCGGACTATAAGACGCACCCCTATTTTACACCATAGAGAACTATGGATTACGTCTCCTCTCCCGGGTCGGGAAAAATCCGCCGCGGGGGGAGAATAAGTGACATGTGAATTCCCTGCGGCGTATGCGCCGGGGTAATGATGTCTATGGGCGGCGAGATGCAGGACCCCCGCTCCCGCCCCCACTCCCGCCCCTGTCCACACGGCGTAATTGCGGGGCGTAATTACGCCCTGCAAATACACCGTGTGAACATAGCCTTACAATGCTCAATTTGTCAAGTGTATGCTAAATCTAGAGCATGTTTACCTGTCGAGTCTAATTTAGTTTGTGCCATAAATTGTGCCAAATCTTTGGTGCATTTTTGTTCATGATGTCTTATGCTAACCCATGATCCTTTTCCATGAGATCGCACCCCTTTTTAGCGAGGCAACTCCCTCTTTTGTTGGAGAAGTTCAAAAACTGTCTAAAACACATAACAAAGGTGGTGTACACCACATGCACAAGTATTTTGGTGCAAAATGTATGAAAATTCTGGTGCAATTGCCATAATAAATTTGCTGCATTGCACCTTTTGTGGGAAGTAACAAGTTAGAGGCTTTCTGCTATCTAGCACTACTTTGGGGTTTCTCTGATACAGTATATGTCGGTATTATCTACACCTTTAGTTATTGCTACTTATGTTGCTGTTTCAGTTTCCTATCTCTTGGTGATTGGAGCCCAATAAAAGATCTTCTCAATGGCAGAACAAAGAGCTGATAGTTACCGGCTCTCTGCACTGCACACTGAGTACTCCGTTTAAGCGGCGCAGGAGGCGTGATACAGCTATGTATTTCTTAGGCTGAAAGCCCACAGGCTTCAGGCCAAGGAGAACCTGGTAGCAACGTCCCAGTGTAAGTATCAAGCTCCTCAGAGGGGGAACAGGGAAAGGTGAGTATGTTTTTTTAAATATTTTTCTAGTCCGTCAGAAGGGGCTTTATCTACCTAAAGGAGGCTATACAGCGGGGGATATATACCTAGTAGTCTACACGGGACTATCTACCTACAGGGGGCTCTATACCTACCTATCTACCTACAGAGGGCATATATACTGTACCTACCTATCTACAGGAGGCATATATACCTATTTACCTACAGAGGGCTGTATTTATACCTATAGGGGACATATATCTACCTATCTTCCTACAGGGGGTATATATACCTACCTATCTACAGGGGACTGTATATCCACCTACAGTGGGCATAAATACCTATCTACCTAAAGGGGGCTACTATAACTACCTACAGAAGGCCTATATACCTTCCTACTGGAGCTCTATATACCTACCTACTTAATGGTTGGCAACATTACTGCCTACTTACTTGACGAGGGGCTCCATACTAGAGGAAAAAATTGGTAGGGGAGTGCTGGAAAAGTGAGAAATCTAAGATGTTTGTGTGGTAAATTCTGCAGGGACGAGTTGTGTCTGGGAGAAGTTGTCATGGAAGTCTGGGCGGTATGGAGAAGAAAGGGAAAAAAAAAAAAAAAACAACTCATAAGAGAAGAGAACAACTCAAAGGAGAGAACGACTCATCAGATAAGACGTCTCCTGTGAGTCCCTGGATGTCAGGGGTTACTTTGCTTCTGTATTCACTGTCATATGATGGTGGCCTGATGACAGACATATGTGTGAGACAGACAGTTGTGTAAGAAATTTAGACTGTTGTGTGAGACGGACAGATAAGTGACTCCCTTGGTATTGCGTACTGCACAATACAGTTCTGTTTTGCACACTGTATTATTTAGTAAAGTGCACGCATCTATGTCCGAGAGGCCTAACAATGAACAGGTAATATTGTTATGTACAGTAGCTGTAGAGTGCCCCCCCGGTCAGCACTAGATAGATAGATTGAGATTTGATAGATAGATAGATAGGGTAGGAGATTGATAGATTTGTATAGATATGAGATAGATATATAGATAAATAGATAGATATATAGATAGATAGAAAGATAGAGAGATAGATAGATAGATAGATAGATAGATACAAGATAGATAGATATGAGATGAATATTAGATGCGCAAAATGAACGGAAGAAAGTCTTAAATCTTTATCCTTAGAGACTTTCTGTCACCTGAGAACAGAGACGATGCACTTAGTGCTGCCTTGTAAGATGATCTGGATTAGCATAGCTGTACCAGAAGAGGGCATCAGAAGAGGAGCCGGAGGTTAGTTCTCGAACACTGGGCTATTGACAGGTAAGACATGTATCATAGTACATGGTCAGTTTAGTAATGATAGTATAGGGGGATATATTGGTGCACTGCTTGAAATCTTTAAACATGTTGTCCTGCAATAGTAAGGCATATATACCTATTTACCTACAGGGGGCTGTATTTATATAGGGGACATATATCTACCTATCTTCCTACATGTATGTGTCAATGTGGCATTAGTAAAATGCCCTGCTTAGTTTTCAGAAACAGCGCTACACCAATCCTTAGTCTGTGTCTGGTATTGCAGTTTAGCCACATTCCCATAGGAGCAGAGCCAACTTAACAGCATTATGCTCCTATGGGCTTTAGTTTATAGGTGTGTACAACATGCATCCTAACAACTAACTTTTCCGAACTTGGTCCCTAACCTGTTCCTAAAGCTAACCCTAACATTAGATTCCCCTATCCTACTCTTTGCAATATCCCTCTCAATGTTCCTCACTATGCTGGCTCTACCCAAGCAGTACAACATGCCCATAGGAGAAGAGCCATCTTAACAGCATTATGGGCCCCCGGGCATAACACCACAGTGGGCGCTGCCCAAATACATGGCATCACACAGAGGCCTACAAAGTTGTTTTCCTGGCTTATTTCATTCAGATGCCATATCACAAAATTATTCAATCAATACATGTGAATCTATCTCCTTTGGCTCCTTTGGTATTCTGAAAACAGCAACAATTCTCAGATATATTTGGAACTCTCATAGAAATGAATGGAGAGAGTCATTCATGCATTGATTGAATTGCTTTGTGATATGGTATCTGAATTACACAGAGTCATCTTCATATGTAGCAACTGTGGCACCAAGTAGTATGAGGGGTTTGGGAGACTACCATTTTGCAGACAGGTGCAGTTCTCAGGAACCTACATCCTTTAGACATTTATGACATATCCTGTAGTTATGCTATAAATATGTGAGACAGAACTACCCCTTGAGAGTTGGACTGGCCCACAGGGGAGCAGAAGAAACCCCCAGTGGCTCCTGGGCATGGTGACCCCATGTAATGGCAAAGGTGGGCTACTGCTTCTCAGGAAGAAAGTGCAGAGAAAGATAAGCAGAAAGAAGGAGGCAGAGGGCTAGAATCATGTGCAATCATGTACAGTAGCTGTAGAGTGGGCCCTAATAATAAGTCCTACTGGTGGGCCCCAGACACCTCAGTCTGACACTGTATCCCTATGAGTCCTTAAAGGGGTTGTCTCACTACAAGGATTTCTTTTTATGTTAAAGGTCTTGCATAAACAAGTCACTTTGCAATATTTGTCCATTAACAGTGTCCTACCTATTCCTAGATATCCCCTCTTGTATGGGCTGCATCAGCTCCTCAGGTTTCTATAGCTACAGACCTGTTTGATCTATCCTGATAGACTGCCAGCACTGATCACTATAGCTACAGACCTGTTCAATAACTCCTGATAGGCTGCCAGCACTGGTTGCTATAGCTACAGACCTGTTCAATCTCTCCTGATAGGCTGCCAGCGCTGGTCACTATAGCTACAGACCTGTTCAATCTCTTCTGATAGGCTACCAGTGCTGGTCGCTATAGCTACAGACCTGTTCAATCTCTCCTGATAGGTGCAGCTGCAGTATAAATCATGGTGAAGGTACCCTCTGTTGGGGCAAACATTGGATTTCAGATTAATGCTTTTTTTATTTTTTTATAAACTCTCTTACAGTTTTCCTTTAGTATAAGGTATCTGACCCCTGTTATCGCCCGCTTGTGAATGCTTTTTAAAAATGTAAGGGAAGTTGTGAAAAATACTAGCACCATAGCGCTGATAAGAGAAGATTATGACATGAAACGAGGCTTTGTGATACAATCTCATGAATCCAGCGTGTTTATTTCTTTTTTTTTTTAAACTGTAATTTTTATTAAACAATTTTCAGAAAGGTTTAACATTTACAATTGTTTCCATCGTTTGTCATTACATAGGTACATATAATGTTTAATTATGCATTTGTTCTGAGTCAAAAACTCTCATGAACTGATTACATGGAAAAGATCCAGTTTAGATGTGGAATCAACAGCTTTTTAAGAACTAAGCAACCATAGACATAAAAAACGCGAGACATGACACAAAAGGGGGGAGAGGGGGAGCTAACATAATACATCGATCCTCTAAAATATCCAATAGTTATTGTATGTTTGGACCATTTCAATTCCAGACAAAATGACAGAAACCAACTGATGGACAAACTGCTTATGGGTATGGACTCCTCCATTCTGGAGGGTACACCATTTGAGGTACCTATACAATATACTGTTGAAGAGACCAGAGCTTTTTACAACATAGCTCGGTCTCTTGAAAAATGTTTGATTATCGAATCTAATCAACACATAGACGAAAAGTTTTTATCTTTGTATATCAATGATAAATTGGTCCCTAGGGGTCTAAAAATCTTTAAGCCGTCCCAATACGAGTCCATAGATCCAGCATTTAACCAGCTATGGATCAATACTTTAGAAACTTGCTCTTTTAGTCTTATGGGTCTTCTGATAAAGAAAAGGAGAGCAAACTGTATAGAGTTGGCATCTCAGATTAATGAATGGGCGACGAAATTCGACCAATACAAAAATCATATCGAGTATAAAGATATAAAGATGAAGATTAAAAGCAATTTGCATAAACATGAATTAGACATTATTAATAGAAAGTTGTTTAAACTATCTAGGGACAGAATGAACAAGTTTTCCCCGTGTAATAATGTCGAGGCTGAACCCCAACTGATGGAAGAGCCACTTAATGTAATAGTAGAAAATAATATAATAGCAGAAAATAACAATCCCAATACAGCAGAGAGTATACCAGTTAAAAATGGGGAAAAACCAGATCTGAGTGTACGTAAAAAACAGGGAGACCCTAGTAGTAGAAATGTAGATCAGAAGAAGGGTAGCAATACAAACTCACGCACATATGCAGCAGTAGTCAAAAATAAACTTACATCAAACAGACAATTAAGGAAAGATACATCTGGAAATAAGGCTAAAGTTCGGTCCCAAAGCCCCAGAGACGATGCCGCACATGTGATGGATAGTCAGTTCAACTTTCAGATTAATTCTAATATAGTAGACTATACAGTTCACGATAACACTATAGGCTCCAATAATTCTGTGTCCTCCTTGGATAATAGTTTTCTTCCACTCACACCCAATATCTCTACCCAAAAAGAGAAGAACATTATCATTTCAGGAGGAGGTGATGACACATTACCCTCAGCCCAAATTAATATAGGGAACCTGCCTTTTTTAGGACTCAACCCAAACTTAAATATACACAAAGAAGCTCAGGAATTACTTTTAATGCCCATAACCCCCATGGGGACAACAAGAAAAAGAAAGTTACAAAAAGAGGGTCAATGGGCCGCCCTAGTAGCAGGAGGAGGCTCATTAGACTCAGATCCCAAAAAAAACAGGATCGAAAGAATATAAAATCCCAAGTGGTTAAAATATTCAATCTGTCTAAACATGAGTTAACCCCCGATGAGTGCAACGTATTGCAAAAAGGGTTACATTTTTGTCCCGATAGTGGGTTGGATCCTTTTGTGGTCTTCAAGGACCTACAAAAATACATTAGAAAGCTCACCTTACAAAGGTACTCTACTATACAAAAAAATAAGCATAAAAATAATTCATCCAAAAGTCAGGAATCTAGTGAAGGGTCGGTTTTACCTTTAAAATCGACATTTTATCCCATCTGGGCCCAGGGAAATTATGTTGGGCTGTTTAATCAATTAGTCATGGACGATTTAAGAAAATTAAAAAGTAGAGTCCCACAGAGGAGTAATCTCACACCTGCCCAACAGAAAGCTATGAGAGCTTTAAAAGAGAATGACACCATAATCATACGTAATGCTGACAAAGGAGGAGGCATAGTGATACAGGATATTGACGTATATAAAGGGGAAGCCTTTAGGATTTTGGATGATCCCAAATATTACTGTAGGGTAGATGACAGTGTTTATCCAAAATTACAAGAAAAATTTGTGCTATTCTTGAAAGGTGCCCTCTCAGAAGGCACAATAAATCAAAAAGAACTGGAGAGTTTGATTGTTAAAAAACCAAAAAGACCCTTTTTTATCACCTCCCCAAAGTGCATAAAAGTATTGTCAACCCACCTGGGCGACTGATTGTCTCAGGGATTGACTCTACACTCTCCAATTTATCCAAGTATCTGGACATCTATCTACAGCCCTATGTAGTCACTTTGCAAAGTCATTTAAAAGATTCGGACCACATCATCAGGGATGTGGCAGGGATGGAGTGGAAAGAGTCCTATTACTTCCTAACCATGGATGTCGTGGGCTTATATTCTAACATCAAGCATACCCGCGGCATACAGGCAGTTAGGTTATACTTGGAGGAGGATGGAAATATGCTGGAAAATAAAAAAGCTTTCCTCTTAGAGGGTCTAAGTTTGATTCTCAAGAACAACTACTTCGAATATGGTGGTCTTCACTACCACCAGCAGGTTGGTACAGCGATGGGGACCAGGGTTGCCCCATCGCTAGCCAACCTGTTCATGGGTTGCTTTGAGGATTTATATATTTTGTCAGATTACAACAGATATAGATCAAAAATCATCTATTATAAGAGATTTATAGATGATTTGATCTTCATTTGGAGTGGAACCCTGGAAGAAGCTGATAGTTTCTTAAACGATCTTAATACAAATTCAGCAGGGATTACACTCACATCGAATATCAGTAACGAGAATATTCAGTTTTTGGATCTTAACCTATATCATGAGGAGGGGAGAATATGTACGAAAATACATTTTAAGCAAGTAGACTCAAACAATTTTATACATTTTACTAGCAATCACTACAAAAAGTGGACGAGAAATGTGCCCTTTGGGCAATTTCGGCGTATCCGAAAAAATTGCACCTCAGACAAAACCTATCAAGAACAGGCTCTAATCCTCACTGAAAGGTTTAAGGACAAAGGTTACCCTGACTCCCTGATAGAGGAGGCAAGAGCTAGAGCTTCAGAGAAAACGCAAAAAGACTACCGTATATACTCGAGTATAAGCCGAGTTTTTCAGCACAAAAAATGTGCTGAAAAATCCCCCCTCGGCTTATACTCGAGTCACTGTCGGCGCTCGGGCACAGTGATGGCCCGAGTGCCAACAGGGACGCTTCAGTTATATGCAGTTCCTCAGGGAGCACATATAACTGAACGGCAGAAGTTACCGCCAACGTGTCCAGGCGCTGCGGTGGCCGGGCACTGTCGGCTCTATCTTCACTTGTAGGCGACTCCTCCGGATCGCATACAAGTGAACAGATACCACTGCGGAGCACAGAGCGAGCGCTCCGTGCTCAGCAGTGGACTCCGGGCGTCTGCGGCCGTCCGGAGTTTCCGGCACAGGCGCGTGATGTCATCACGCTGCGGGGGCGCGGGCCTGATGACATCACGCGCTGTGCCGAGAAGAAGGAGGACAGGCGCGCGGGAGGCCGGACAGCGAGGAGGCGGAAACAGCGAGGGAGACGGGCAGCGGGGAGCCATGTAAGTGGGTTTTTTTTTGTTTTTTTTAAAATGCTGCCTATGCCTGCCTAGCGGGGCAAATACCTGGCTTTAACCTACCTATGGGGCCTTTATACCTGGCTAAAAACCTTTACCTAGGGGGCCTTATACCTGGTTTATAACCTCCCATGGGGGGGGACTATGCCTGCCTATAAACTTACCATAGGGGGACTATCCCTTTGCCTATAACCTACATAGGGGGACTATGCCTGCCATATTAAACCTACCAAGGGGGACTATGCCTGCCTATAACCTACCATAGGGGGACTTATGCCTGCCTATAACTACCATAGGGGGACTATGCCTGCCTAAAAACCTACCTAGGGGGACTATGGCTGCCTATAACCTACCTAGGGGGACTATCCCTGCTTATAACCTACCTAGGGGGACTATGCCTGCCTATAACCTACCTAGGGGGGGACTATACCGGCCTACAGGGCTGCCGTCAGAAATTTCGGGGCCCCCTACAGCTAAAACACCTGGGCCCCCCATCCAACCCCCCCCTGTTAACCCTGCCCCTTTTCAACTCCACCCCCTGTCAACATCATCGCTCCCCCCTACAAACTTATGGGGGCCCCACAACCTACGGGGGGCCTTATGGGGGCCCCACAAACTACAAGGGCCTTATGGGGGCCCCCCACAGGACTGGAAAAGTGGCCCGGCGCACTGGCCACTTGAAATAGATCACTGTGGCGCACAGCGCGATCGAAGAGGGGGGCCTCTCCCCTTAGTAGCGCGGGGACCACCACTCCATCTCAGTTAGCAATCCTGTGGGGGCCCCATAAGGCCCTGTAGTTTGTGGGGCTCCCATAAGGCCCCTGTAGTTTGTGGGGCCCTCATAAGGCCCCTGTAGTTTGGGGGGGGGCCCATTAAAGGCCCCTAAATGTTATGGGGCCCCTGAAGGTTGGTGGGGGCCCCATTCAGGGCCCATAAATGTTTTGGGGCCCCCTGAAGGTTGTGGGGGCCCTGTTAAGGCCCTGAATGTTAGGGAGGCCCCCCACAAACTACAGGGGCCTTATGGGGGCCCACTATATACGGGGCTTTAGGGGGCCCCACAATATACAGGGGCTTATGGGGGCCCCCACAGGATGGGAAGTGGCCCAGTGCAACTGGATGGAGTGGTGGGTCCTCGGCGTACTAAGGGGGAGAGGCCAACACATCGAGTAACGTTGTGCACAACAGTGATCTATTTCAAGTGGAAAGTAGCGACGGGCAACTTCCCAGTTCCTGTGAGAGTCCCCCTAAAAGGGCCCCCGTAATTGTGGGGCCCCTATAAGGCCCTGTATTTTAGTGGGGCTCCCATAAGGGCCCCTGTAGTTTGTGGGGGGCCTCATAACATTCAGGGGCCTTGAACAGGGCCCCCACAACCTTCAGGGGACCCTAAAACATTTCGGGGCCCTGAATAGGGCCCCCACAACCTTCAGGGGGCCCCATAACATTTAGGGGCCTTGAATGGGCCCCCCACAAACTACAGGGGCCTTATGGGGGCCCCCACAGGATTGCTTAGTGGCCCGGCGGCTGCAGGGGCCCCGGGGCAACTAAGGTGGAGAGGAGGGGTTTCCCGCCGCTATTGAGGGGGAGGGGCCGCGCTGCGAGTCACGTGCCCCACCAATTCTATCATTTAAGTGTAACTTAATACTTCATAGCGCAGCAGCTCATTACTTGGCGGCCCCTCCTCCTTCCTCCGGCCCTGGGCAGGAGCGACCCCCGGTCATTTGAAATCAAGCCCACGGGCGGGGAAGGGAAGGCAGGTAAGTCCCTAGGCAGGTATAGGTCCCCCATTTGGTAGGTTATAGGCAGGAATTGGTTGTTATAGGGAGGCATAATCCCCCTAGGTAGGTTATAGGAGGTAAGGTCGTTATAGGCGGCATAGTCCCCCTAGGTAGGTTATAGGCAGGCATATCCCCCTAAGGTAGGTTTATAGGCAGTTATAAGGTCGTTTAGGCGGCGGGCCGCCGATTTGGGGGGGTTACAAACCGTACTCCCGTACCGGGCCCGGCCAGACTGTGAAGCAAGGGGGGGGGCCTATACCTGCCTATA
Source organism: Phyllomedusa bahiana (assembly GCA_025379985.1). NCBI lineage: Eukaryota > Metazoa > Chordata > Amphibia > Anura > Hylidae > Phyllomedusa > Phyllomedusa bahiana. The sequence continues at coordinate 11,871 of JAODAL010008554.1, read as the reverse complement.
ACCTACCTATGGGGACCTATACCTGCCTATAACCTGCCTAGGGGGACTATTTCCTGCCTATAACGACCTATACCTGCCTATAACCTGACTAGGGGGACCTATACTGCTATAACTTGCCTAGTTGGACCTATACCTGCCTATAACTTGCCAATGGGGGGCAATTACCTGCCTATAGCCTGCCTATGGGGACATAAAGCTTTCTATACCTGCCTATTACGACCTATACCTGACTATTAGCTGCCTATGCGGGACATTAAACTGCCTATACCAGCCTATATCTGCTTGGGGGACATTACTGCCTATGTAATTTTATTGGTATCTATTTTTATTTTTAAAATTCACCAGTAGCCGCTGCGTTTTCCACCCTAGGCTTATACTCGAGTCAATAAGCTTTCCCGGTTATTGTGGCAAAAGTAGGTGCCTCGGCTTATCCTCTGGTCGGCTTATACTCGAGTATATACGGTATGTCTTTTCTAAAAAAATAGAGAGTGATGGAGAAAATTTAAAAAGTAACTTTGTAACATCCTATTCTTCCCAGCATCCAGATGTGTACTTAATTTTGGATAAACACTGGGGAATTTTGCTCCTGGATCCAATCTTAAAAACCCAGTTGCCAGTGAGACCCAGAATCACGTATAGAAGAGCAAAAACTATAAAGAATATAGTGGCCCCATCACGACAGAGAAGCAAAAAACAAGGTCTTTAGAAAGATTTTTTGAGGAGGAGTCAAAAGCTGCAACTTTCCTATATGTAAATGTTGCAGGATGCTACAAGAGGGTACAGAATTCTCCTCCACGTCTACAAATGAAAAATGTAAATTCAGATTTCATCTAAATTGTAAATCTAGTTACGTAGTGTATTTGATTACTTGCAGCTGCCAGAAGCAGTACGTTGGGAGAACCTCTACTAAGCTCTCCCAACGGATGAACAATCACCGTTTCAGTATCAAAAAGAAGAATACACTTTATAGCCTCCCCAGACACATATTGGATGAGCACCCCAATGGAGATTACAATTTAAAAGTCCAGCCAATTGATTTTATACCAGAAGAATGTGCAGACAGACTCCAGACATTAATCAACAAAGAAATGTACTGGATTTTTAAACTTAAATCCCGCAGGCTTAAATGAAGCTCAAGAGTGTATTCAGTAGTATTGTACAAAAATACCTAAACCTGTTTTTAATCATTTTTAATTACTCATGATTTTTAGTAATGTGTTTTTAAAAAGAGTTTTAAAACATATCGATTTATTTTTTTCACACTAAAAGGTAATATAGTCATTTATTTGACTATAAATATGCATCCTTTGGTTCTAGTTGGAGTATTGGCATAGAGCATGTGCAGTACGCACCTGAGAACTGACAGGGACTGCACGGATGCCCGGCTTGTGGGCTTTTGACGTTAAAACATCAGCTTACCGGTGACATCGGAGCGGACATTTTTAATATAGCGTTATCAACCATGAGGAAGACATGAAGCTGAGGGGATTTGAACCGTGGACAACTAGAAATATTGGTATAGGTATATTACCATGGTTTTTAATAAGTATTTCTATTGAACTTCTAGGTGTTATATAAGTAGACAAGTGGTAAAGGGGATTTGAGTCTAAAAAGGGTATCGTGATATGACACGCTAATGTTGTTGTTTATACATATGTATGCAAGGTCTAAGATCGACATAGCATTGGTCGATCAATGGGAGGGAGTGTTTTGTAAAGACTATATAAACGCTGTAAGCTGTGAATGTGGGCAAACTCCTGAGGAAGCACGCGATGATGCGTGCGACACGCGTAGAGGTTCTATTTTAAATTGATTGCTTTTTTCTTTTATAATAAATTTTCATGCACAAAATGAGGATTTTTGTCCTCCCTTTGATATAAATATAGAAGGATTTTTGCATTATTTGAGCGCTAGTACGACCTCCTCACTTGTCTGCAACTGGAATCAGTGGCAGATACACAGTTATATATTTTCCGTCTGCTCCTGAGTGTGGGGGGCATGAGCGGTTCTGTGGAGGCACCAGCAGCTGACGGTGGGAATCCATCCAATAAAAGTTTCTTATGAGTTGTTACCTTAACAATGGTACAACTAGCTCAGGTGAGCAGTTTCATTGATTGTACTCATATTGCGAAGTGATCTACTACAATATATTCGGGCGCCTGTCTGTCCCCCTCCCTTCTTTGTTTGTTCTTTTTTCTTGGCCGAAGGCACAAGGAGAAAACAACAGGACACACCTATTGGTCTATTATATAGGGTTATATGATAGAGAAGAGGAGCTTGTGATATATAGGGTTATATGATAGAGGAGATGAGCTGAGCTCTGTTATATATAGTGTTATATGATAGAGGAGAGGAGCTGAGCTCTGTGATATATAGGGTTATATGATAGAGAAGAGGAGCCTCGTGTTATTAGGGTATATGATGAGGAGTATGAGCTGAGGCTCTGTTATATATAGTGTTATATGATAGATGAGAGGAGATGATCTCAGTTATATATTGGGTTATATGATAGAGGAGAGGAGCTGAGCTCATCGTGTCATATAGGTTATAAGATAGAGGAGAGAAGCTGAGCTCTGTGATATATTGGGTTATATGATAGGGGAGTGTAGCTGAGCTCTGTGATATATAGGGTTATATGATAGTGGAGAGAAGCTGAGCTCTGTGATATATAGGGTTATATGATAAGGAGAGAAGCTGAGCTTGTGATATATTCGGGGTTTCTATGATAGACGGGGAGAAGCTGGAGCTCAGTGATATATCAGGGTTATATGTAGAGGGGAGCAGAGAAGCTGAGTTCTGTGATCTTACTAGGAAGTTATATGATAGAGGAGAGGAGCTAGCTCTGGTACATGGGTAATATGATAGGGAGAGGAGCTGAGCTCTGTGATATTTAGGTTATATGATAGAGGAGGTGAGCTGAGCTCTGTCACTATACATAGTGTTCAATGATGAGGAGAGGAGCTGAGGCTCTGTGATTATATAGGGTTATTTTATAGAGGAGAGGAGCTGAGCTCTGAGATATATAGGTTTATATGATAGAGAAGAGGAGCTCTGTGATTATACGGTTTTATATGATAGAGGAGATGAGCTGAGCTTGTTTACATAGTGTTATATGATAGAGGCGAGGAGCTGGAGCTCTGTGATATATAGGGTTATATGATAGCGGAGGGAGCTGAGCTTGAGATATATAGAAATGGATATATGATAGAGGAGAGGAGCCTGAGCTCTGTGATTATATAGGGTTATATGATCAGAGGGGAGAAGCTGAGCCTCTGTGATGTATAGGGGTATTGATAGGAGGCGAGGAGCTGAGCTCTGTGATATTATAGCGGTTATATGATCGAGAAGAGGAGCTCTTAGGGATAATATACGGTTATATGATAGGAGGAGATGAGTGAGCTTGTATTACATAGTGTTATTAGGATAGAGGAGAGGAGCTGAGCTCTGTTGAATCTATAGGGTTATTATGATAGAGGAGAGGAGATGAGCTCTGTGATTATATAGGGGTTATATGATAGAGGAGGAGAAAGTGAGCTCGTGATATATAGTGGTTTATGATAGAGGAGAGAAGCTGAGAGCTCGTGATATATAGGGTTATATGATAGAGGGGGAGAACGTGAGTCTGTGATATATAGGGGGGATTATATGATAAAGGACGGAGAGAAGCTGAGTTCTCGTGATATTCAGGGCTATATGATAGAGGGAGGGAAGCTGAGCTCTGTGTATATAGGGTTATATGAATAGTAGGAGAGGAGCTGAGCTCTTTGATGTATAGGGTCTATTAATAGAGGAGAAGGAGCTCGAGTCTGTCGATGTATAAGGTTCTATAATGAGGTGAGGAGCTGAGCTCTGATTTTTAGGGTTATATGATTAGAGGAGGAGAAGTGGCTCTGTGATGTATAGGGTTTTATATATTGAGGAGAGGAGTGAAGCTCTTTGTATATTTGTTATAGGATAAAAAGGTCGAGGAGGAGCTGAGCTCTGTGATATATAGGGGTTTGATGGAGGAGAGAAGCTAAGCTTGTGATATATGAGGGTTATATGATAGAGGAGAAGAGATGAGCTCTGTGAAATATAGGGTTTTGATGATAGAGGAGAGGAGCTGAAGCCTCTGTGATATATAGGGTTATATTGATAGAGAGAAAAGCTGGAGCATAATGTTATATATAGGATATATGAGTAGAGGCAGCGGTGTCTGTGACTACATATAGGGTTATATGATAGAGGAGAGGAGCTCTGTGATTATATAGGGTTATATGATAGAGGAGAGGAGCTGAGCTCTACTGATATATAGGCGGCTATTTGATTGAAGAGAGAAGCTGAGCTCTGGATATTTAGGGTTATATGATAGAGGTCAGAAGTGAGTAGCTCTGTGATATATAGGGTTATATGATAGAGGGAGAGAAGCTGGCTCTTCTAATGTGGTATATCTAGGGTTATATGTTTAGAGGGAATGCAGGAGCTGTGCTTTCGTTGATTATATAGGGTTATATGATAGAGTAGTGGAGCTGGCGCTGTGATATATAGGGATATATGATAGAGGAGAGAAGCTGAGCTCTGTGGTTACTATTGGGTTATATGATAGAGGTAGAGAAGCTGAGCTCTGTGATATATAGGGTTATATGATAGAGGAGAGAAGCTGAGCGCTGTGGACTATATAGGGTATTTATGATTTTAGAGGAGAGAAGATGAAGCTCTGTGATATATAGGGTTATATAAGAAGTGAGTAGAGTTGATGAGCTCTGTGATATATAGGGTTATATGATAGAGGGAGAGAAGCCTGAGCTCTGTGATATATGGGTTTTTATGATAAAGGAGAGAAGCTGAGATCTGTGATATATAGGGTTATATGCTAGAGGAGAGACAAGTGTGCTCTGTGATGGATAGGGTTATAAGATAGAGGGAGAGGAAGCTGAGTTCCTGTGATATATAGAGCTTATATGATAGAGGAGAGGAGCTGAAGCTCTGTGATACCATAGGTGTATAATGATAGAGGAGGCGGAGCTGAGCTTGTGATATATGAGGATTATATGATTAGAGGAGAGGAAGCTGGCTCTGTGATATATAGGTTATATGATAGAGAGAGAAGAAGCTGTGATCTGTGATAATATATAGAGGTTTTATACTGATAGAGAGAGCTGCTGAGCTCTGTGAATATATAGGGTTATATTGATAGAGGAGAGGAGCTGAGCCTAGTGATTCATAGGGTTATATGATTAGAGGAGCAGGAAGTGAGCTCTGTGATATATAGGGTTAATATGATAGAGGGAGGAGCTGAGCTCTGTGATATATAGGATTATATGATAGTGTGACGGGAGAAGCTGAGCTCTGTGATATTAGGGTTTTTGATCAGTGGGAGAGGAGCTGAGGCTCTGTGAAATATATAGATGTTATTAGGATAGAGGTCAGAAGCTGAGCTCTGTGATATATTGGGTTTTTATGATAGAAGGGAGAGAAGCTGAGCTCTGTGTATATAGGGTTATATGATAGAGGGAGAGGAAATGAGCTCTGTGTTATATGGGTTTATATGATAGAGTAGATGAGCTGAGCTCTGTGATTTATAGTGCTATATGTTAGAGGAGAGAAGCTGAGCTCTGTGATATATTGGGTAATATGATAGAGGAGAGAAGCTGAAGCTCTGTGATTATAGGGTTATATGATAGAGGAGAGAAGTGAGCTCTGTGTTATATAGGGTTATATGATAGAGGAGAGAGAGAAGCTGAGCTCTGTGAATATAGAGGGTTATATGATAGAGGTGAGAGAAGCTGAAGTTCTGTGATTTCATAGAGTTATATGATAGAGGAGACGGACTCGGAGCTCTTGTGATACAAGGGTTATACTGATAGAGGAGAGGAGCTGAGCTCTGTGATATATTGGATTCATATGATGGTGGAGAGAAGCTGGCTCTGTGATATATAAGGTTATATGATAGAGGAGAGATAGCTGAGCTCTGTGTATATAGGGTTATATGATAGAGGAGATAAGCTGAGCTATGTGATATATAGGGTTATATGTTAGAGGAGAGAAGACTTGGAGACTCTAGCGATATATAGGGTTATATGATTGAGGAGAGAAGCTGAGCATCGTGATATATAGGTTATTTGATAGAGGAAGAGAAGCTGAGCTCTGTGATAATATAGGGTTATTTGATAGAGGGAGAGGAGCTGAGCCTGTGATATATAGGGGTTATGTGATTGAGGAGGAGGAGCTGCAGGCTCTAGTGATACATAGGGTTTAGATGATAGAGAGAGAAGCGACCTCTGTGGATATACTAGGGTTATATGTAGAAGGAGAGGACTGAGCTCTGTGATATATAGGTTTATATGATAGAGGATGGAGAAGCTGGAGCTCTGTGATATATAGGGTTATTATGTTAGAGGGGAGAAGGAGATCGAAGCATTGTGATATAAAGTGTTATAGGATAGAGGGAGAGGAGCTGTGTCCTGTGATATTAGGGTTTATATCGAAGAGGGAGGAAAAGTGAGCTCTGTTGATATATTGGGTATATGATAGAGAAAGGAAGCTGAGCTCTGTGATATTTAGGGTTCAATGATAGAGGACAGGAGCTGAGCTCTGTGATATATAGGGTTATATGATAGAGGGGAGAGGAGCTGAGCTCTGTGATATTAGGGTTATACTATTAGAGGAGAGGGTGAGTTATCTTGATATATAGGATTATTAGGATAAAGGGCAGAGGAGCTGAGCTTCTGTGATATATAGGGGTATATGATGGATGGAGAGAGTAAGCTCTGTGATATATAGGGGTTTTTGCAGCTTTGTGATTTATAGGGTTATATGAAGTAAGAGGTGAGATAAGCGAGCTCTGTGATAATATAGGGTTACATGATAGAGGAGAGATGTAGAGCTCTGTGTTATATAGGATTATTATGATGATATCGTGGGTGGGGGGGGGGGGGAGAGGCTGAGATATGTGTTATAAAGTGTTTTTGATAGAATAGAGAAGCTGAGTTCTGTGATATTTAGGGTTATTGATTGAGGGAGAGAAGCTGGTTTCTGTGATATATAGGGTTATATGTTAGAAGAGAGAAGCTGAGCTCTGTGATATAGAGGGTTCATATGATTGAAGACGAGAAGGCCTGAGCTCTGTGATATATAGGGTTATATGATGGAGTGAGAAAGCTACAGGATCTGTTGCTATATAGGGTTATATGAGCTCTGTGATATATAGGGTGATATGATAGTGGAGCAGGAGCTGAGCTCTATCGTGATATATAGGGTTCTATATGAAGATGGAGAGAAGCCGGAGATCTGTTAATATATAGGGTTATATATGATAGAGGAGCTGAGATCTGTGATATATAGGGTTTATATGATAGAGGGAGAGAAGCTGAGCTCTGTGATATATAGGGTTTATGTAAATAGGGACGGGGAAAAGCTTGAGGCTCTGTGATATATAGGGTTATATGATGAGATGAGAAGCTGAGCTCTGTGATATATTAGGTTAATGATAGGGACAGGAGCTCGGAGGCTCTGTGATATATAGGGTTATATGTTTAGAGAGAGAGGAGTGAGCTCTGTGATATATAGGTTTATATAAATAGAGGAGAGGAGACTGAGCTTTTCGATTTTTAGGGTTATCAGGTTAAAGGGAGAGGAGCTGAGCTCTGTGATATATGGGGTTAAATGTTGGAGGAGAGGAGCTAAGACATCTTGTGATATATTAGGGTTATACTGAGCTCTGTGATATATAGGGTTATATGTTAGAGTGGAGAGGAGTGAGCTCTGTGATAACTATTGGGTTAATATGATAGCAGGAGAGAAGCCGAAGATCTGTAATATATAGGGTTATTGATAGAGGAGCATGAGCTCTGTGATATATAGGGTTATATGATAGAGGAGAGTAGCTGAGTCTCTGATATATAGGGCTGATATGATAGAGGAGAGTCAGCTGTCAGAGCTTGGTTAGATATATAGGGGTTATATGAATATGGAGAGAAGCTGAGCTACTGATTATATGCGTTATATTGATAGAGGAGCTGAGCTCTGTGATATATAGGGTTATATGACTAGAGGGAAGAAGCTGAGCATGTGATTATATAGGGTTTATATGATAAGAGGAGGGACGAAGTGAGCTCTGTGATATATAGCGGTGTATATGATAGAGGAGAGGGCTGAGCTCTTTTGATATATAGGGTTATATGATAGAAGAGAGAAGCTGAGCTCTGTGATATATAGGGTTATATGATAGAGGATGAGAAGCTGAGCTATGTGATATACTGGGTTATATGATAGAGGGAGAAGCTGAGCTCGTTATATATAGGGGTTATACATGATAGAGGCGAAGGAAGCTGAGCTCTGTGATATATAGGGTTATATGATTAGAGGAGAAGGAGACACTCGAGCCTCTGTGATTTATGATGGCTTATATGATAGAGGAGAGAAGATGAGCTTGTGATTATGGGTTATATGATAGAGGAGACAAGCTGAGCTCTGTTGATATATAGGGTTATAGTTAAAGGAGAGAAGATGAGCTATGATATATAGACATTATATGATAGAGGAGAGGAGCTGAGCTCTGTGATATATAGGGATAATGACAGAGGAGAGGAAGCTGAGCTCTGTGATATATAGGGTTATATGATAGAGGAGAGAAGCTGAGCTCTGATATATAGGGTTTATATGATAGAGGTGAGGAAGTGAGCATCTGTGATATATCTAGGGGTAATATGATAGAGGAGAGACTACTGAGACTACTGAGACTATATGGGAGTATAAAGACTAGAGGAGAGATGCTGAGCTTGTGAGTGAATAGGGTTATATGATAGAGGGAAGAAGCTGAGCTCTGTGATATGTAGGGATGCAAGGGATTTCAAGGATGTAGCTGGCTCCCTCTGTCCTCCATCAGCACCATGGTATGCGATCATGGGGTACTGATAGTTGCCTTGACAGCTTTAGGCCTAAGAATGGCCTCTGATATGTCTGTGATGTAGACCTGCCAGGTGCTGCCCAAATAGATTGCCAGTTGGCATAATACATTAAAGTACAGTGAAGTATTCCCTGGGCACACTCATTAATGGTGCTTGTAGTATTTCCCTGCTGTTGTGTGATGTTGATGTGAGGTGCCCTTGGTGTTGGGTGCTGGATGCAGGAGAGCAGACAGAGGGTTAATGGTGTAAAAAGTTACATAGTCGTTTTGTTTACCAGCGAGCTGTTACACACAGAATTCCTTAAATCCATCATGTTATAGTCCTTTCTCCACATTAGCTGACACCAGCTGACACCAGCAGGCTATTATCCCTTAATGTTCAAACAGCACAGTGGAAAATACACGGTGGAAAATCCCGACCGCATGCGCACTGTTTTGCGGCCGTGCACATGGCGCTGGGGACCGGACTTTTCTACCAGCGGGTTTGTGGTGCGAACAAGCCTCCCACCTAGCATTAGATATCAATATTACGCCCAAAATAACCGGGCGGTAAGGAATTGTGCATGTTGAATGTTTGTTGAGACCGCGGCGGTCTGTAAAAAACGCCAGGGAAATACCCGTTTGCGTAGGACCGCTGCGCGGGTTTTCCATGGCGAGCCATTTTTTTTAAAAAGTAGTCTCCCGTTTACAGCGGTTTTCTCAAAACGAAACATCTGAAAAACCAGGTGAAAACCCGTGGCGTGGGGACAAGTCCTAAATCTTCAATAAAGTCCCTTTGGAATCCCAGCATTGACTACAATTAGCGTCCCAAATAGAGCACCAGGAGAAACTGTTGATCCACTACTTTCTTTAGATCCAGCATGGACTACAAGAAGTACTTGTCCTTACCTCAGGAGAAACTGGATATGAGTAGGTGAGCGAGGCCAGAGGCACCATTCTGGACATCATCTGTGTAGCAGACCAGCGTGGGAAGAATCATTGCACTACCTCTTAATATGGATAATCCAATCATGTACGCAGTTCTCTCCAATGATTTCTGTAGATTCATATTCTAGGGGAATCTGTGGATGGAAAATAAGGCTTTGCATCAGTTCGTCCAGCCATGCAGTTCGACAAGGCTACACATAATTCAATGGTTAAGTCACACCCTTCATTCTGTCTCAGGTTTGTCTCTCCACAAGATAGTGTGGATTTTCAGCTGGACGGATTTTTACACCAACAGTGTTTTGAAAAAATTGGAACATGCTCAATCTTCCACTCAGTTTTTGGGTGGAAGGTGTGCATGGTTGAGGGGGACATGCAAATCCGCGTCCCCCAAAACCATCCAAAAGACGATAGAATACAGGACGGATTCTTAAGACAGAATCCGACCAGTATTTTGTCTATGTCTGTGCGGCCGACCAAAAGCAGCATAGTTACACTCATAGTGACTTAGCAGATTATTATCTCACAGTGCACTTGACCCATTGGTCAGCCATCAATCCTTAGGACCAATAACAAAGGTGGTGGACAAATAAACCAAAGGAATGACACTAAACACAAACATATCATCATCATTCTCTATGCAGTTCCATACACTAATATCACAGTGCAATTTCTTTAAATCAGAGTGCAATTAATCTGAAATGTACACAAAGGGTTAACCTGTTGCATAAAGAGTTAATCCTGTACTTTACATGGGCAACAAAGAAAGTCTTACACCTAGACACTTTTCATACATAAGGCTCATAGTGTCTAAATAATACCGCATTACAGTGCACTGGTAATTCACTAATAACGTACTTTACTCAGCGCATTACAACAGTTTATTCTAGTTGCTTTCTTAGGAGGGTCTTGGAGATCCCTAGAAGTTGGAGGCCCCAGGGCATCTACCCCTTTAGCGCTATAATCCACTGTGTCTATGGAACATTTTGTAGATGAATAGTGGATATAATGCATAAATATTACTACATGATGCCCTATACCATCATCCATTAAAGTAATGTGCTTAATTCATGTGAAAATCCAATGAATGGGATTATTGAGAGGCTGGGCCCTCGAATGTGCAGTAGGCACAGGATGTGGGAGCACATAGCTGCCCTTCATCTAACAAGAAGCATACTATAACTACCGAGCCCAGTTTCCATTTTCCCCATCCGAGTGTTAGTTTTGCCGTCTGCCCCCTTAAATCGTCTTCTCTTGACTTCCTTCATTTATAAAATAGCGATTGTCTGGAGGTGCAGCTGAGTGCAATCTACAAATATGTCACAGGCCAAGACGTGACAATCAGCAAGTGTCTCCAGAAAGAGAGCACTGAGGCCTCTTCATTTGACAAAGATGACAGATGCTTATTATCCATAAGTGTGAATCACGATTGTATGTGGCTGACGCATTGGAAACTATCTTGTGAGCTCCTCTAAAGTCTCGGAAAGCTGAGTGACAACACCCAGCTTTCCTGGACACCAGATAGTGATATAGTAACACATAAAAACCATAACCTGTATCCCAGCATTACATTTAGGAGCATAGAAAATCTGAGTGACGACTATTGTGTAGGACATGAGGTCACCCAGCTTTCCTGGAACCAGATAGTGATATAGTAACACATAAAAACCATACCCTGTATCCAAGCATTACATTTAGGAGCATAGAAAATCTGAGTGACGACTATTGTGTAGGACATGAAGTCATCCAGCTTTCCTGGAACCAGATAGTGATATAGTGACACATAAAAACCATAATGTGTATCCCAGCATTACATTTAGGAGCATAGAAAATCTGAGTGACAACTATTGTGTAGGACATGAGGTCACCCAGCTTTCCTGGACACCAGATAGTGATATAGTAACACATAAAAACCATAACCTGTATCCCAGATTTCATTTTGGAGCATAGAAAATTGAGTGAGATATTGTGTAGGACTGAGGCACCCCCCTTTCCTGGGGAAACCCGATAGTGATAAGTAACACTAAAAACCATAACCCTACCCAGATTACATTTTGGAG